>JALNIF010000051.1:0-14695 GCA_026284005.1 Thecaphora frezii | reverse complement strand
ACGAAGCTGTGGTGCTTTGGTTCGAGACTTTGGCGTGGTGTGTGCAACGTGCGTGCAGGCCTCGGCAGCCATGGGCGGTTCTCTAATTCGCGTCATCAGCGGGGTCAAGTGGTACATTACGTCGCTACTGCAACCCTGATAGGTTGTGGGCATTTCCATATCTACTGGATACGGATGACGACTTTGCCGAAAAAGGTGCCGGTGGCGAGTTGTTGGAAGGCGGCCTTTGCGTCGGCAAAGTCAAACACTTTGTCTACGACGGGTACGAGATAGTTTCGAGTGGCGAGGCCGGTGTCGACCTTGGTCTGGGCGGCGACGTGGGCCTCTATGAGCTGTTGGAAGAGCTGGTAGCTTCCGCACATGACGCCTTGGACGCGAGCCTGGGTATAGAGCACGGCTTTGGCGGTATCGAGTAGCGCTTGGCCCTCCGAATCAGTGGCGGGAGCAGGGGTTTTGTAGTCATCCATATACCCGACGACCCAAACGTTCCCAAACGGACGGGTCGATAGGATCGCCTTGACCAGCGTCTCTTTGCCTCCAATCTCGATAGTATGATGCACACCCCCACCGCTAAGCTCGGGGATACGCTTATGCCAATCCGGCACGGTGCGGTAGTTGATCAGATCGCCCTCGGCGACACCGAGCTGGGCGCAGCGGCGGAGCTTTTCGTCCGACGAGGAAATCACAATCGGCCGAGCGCCCGCAGAGAGCGCAAGCTGGAGAGCGGCAATCGAGACGCCACCGGTGCCTTCGATGAGGACGCTTTGGCCGGGCTGGAGGGTTGAGGTGAAACCGAAGAGGCAGTGGTAGGCCGTCAGGGCGGCAATGGGGAGCGTGGAGGCTTGGTCGTAGCTTAGGTGCGCGGGGATGGGGAGGAGGTTGAACTATTGTGTCCCCCGTACCCCGTGTGCGGGATTGGCGCGGGTGGCAACGAAAAAGATACGAGCGCGGTAGCAATCGTGAGAACACTATCCCCCTTTTCTTTCGAAGAGAGGAAGAGCAACATAAAACCCACCTGATCCAGCACGGCAACCTTTGCCAATACACCATCCTTGCCGCCACCTAGCGCCGTAGTTTGCATTCGAGGTCCAATCTCGCCATGGTTCCACTCGGCACAGAGGTGGGTCACGACCCTATCGCCAACCTTGCACGTCTCGACCGCCTCTCCTACGGCTAACACCTCGCCCGCTCCGTCCGAGACGGGTACTAGACCGTTGGGGAACGCAACGGGAGCAGGGTAGGTGCCCATGGCGATTTGGAGGTCGCGCGCGTTGAGAGAGACGGCGTGCATTCGGACCAGCTAGGGACGGGAAGGGAGAAGGTCGCACATCGTCGGGTTTGCGAGTGCAAAGCGAGCAAAGGTAAATTGGGGGGCAAAGCGGCGAGGGAAGGGGTTTAGTGGCCTCTACCCATCCTATGCCATCCAGACAGTCGAAAAGAAAAGCGAAAAAGTCGAGGCAAACCTACCACTTGACCAGGCTGGAGCGTGGCAGGCAGCTCCGTCTCCTCCTGTACCAGCCCGCTCAGGTCCTTGGTATACGACCGGAGGCGGTACGTCGTAGTGCGCGTCGGGAGGGGCGTCATCGTCTCTACCTTCCGGATGCGTCAAAAGCGGGCAGGGTGGCGAGAAATGCTTGATGCAAAAATGCGGGATGGAGCAAGGTGGGTGGGTGGTAGGAGGGAAGGAAAGGTCTAGGGTTAGAGTCAGGGAGGCGGAAGCGAGGGGGGCAAAGAGTGCCAGGCACAGAGGGATGGACGAGCGCCAATCGCAATTGCAATGGTCGGCGATGGCCAGAGCCCAGAGGGGCGACTGCGGCCGGAAACGACAGGCTTCTTCCGTCTTGTGGCCTTTGTCTGTCGCCTGACGCTGGTAGAACCCCTTCTCCACCTTCTCCCTCCTCTGGAACAGCAGCACGGCTTAGACGTCATACTGCCGCCGTTGCGCCCAACACCAGACGCGAAGTTAACTCCGAGCTGCTTGCCTCGGTCCATCCCCTCCAACAGACAGCAAACCCTGAAACGCCACACCCTCGCACCGCCTCAAGCTAAAGTCCGAACCGCCTTGTTTCTCACCGTCCCGACCATAAACAAATTTGTCCCTTCCCTCAGCGCCAAGCCAGTGCGCGAAAACTGCGGCACCTAGGAGTTCTGTGTGGTCCCCCACCACATACCATGCTTGGCTTCGCAGATTGAACGGTATGCGGCGCTTTCGTGCTTCTATGGCCGCAGGTGCTATTCTAAAAGACTGCTAAATCATGTTCACAGTATCTTGGAAACCACTGCAACAATCAGGCTCACAGCGGATTCGACCAATGGGTTGCTGGCGAGCGCCGATACAACATTGCCTACTAGTGCTACAGAGAATACGATGCCAGAGCAGAGGGTGGATCGAGTACGTGCGGCCCAACTACAGGCTGCTCGATCTTTTGGATTCATGAAACAGACAAATGCTCATGCGGTCAACAAAGTACACGACGCAGATGGCAGACGATATACGTGAGGTAAAAGTAGAAAACAAAACAGTAAAACGCCGGCAACACGGTACCAAGGACCCCCCTTGACTCTACTGCAAAGCGGCCGGCTGCGTAGGACGCACAGGAGCACCGCCGCGGGACCCTCCCCTGCCGCCACCGCGGCCGCGGCCCTCACGAACTCCAGGACCTCCAGGACCTCCAGGACCTCCGGGACCTCTGGGACCTCCTCGGCCTCGTCCGCCGAGGTTGCCGCGGCCAGCGTAAGCCGACGTAGGAGTAGGAGCGGCAGGCTGGGTATCGACAGCCGCCGGTACGACGGGTGCGGGCCTAGCAGTGACGGCGGCCGGGGCTCCGCGAGGGTGGCCTCCTCGGGGTGCTCCTCGTCCGCGGGGCGCTCCGGCTCCGCGAGCCGCAGGTCCAGCGCCGCGTCCGTGGACATTACCGCGCACGGGAGCTTGAGCGTTCCCGTGTCCGTTGATGTTGAGCGCAGCCAGCAGAGGGTTAATGGACGCAGCCTGGTTGGCTGCCGCGGCGGCGGCGGCAGCGGCCTCGCGGCTAGGATGGTGCTGGCCGCTCGCCACACCCGAAAAAGCGACGTCAAAGCGGACGGGAACCCCGTTGCTGGCGGGCTGTTGGAGAATGTAGACGCCGGCGGGTCCATGCGCTCCGCCACGTCCGCCACGCAGGGCGGCCGGGCTCGGCGTGAACGCGTTCGGCGGTCGGTAGGAGTGGGAAGGGACGGCGCCTCCGCTCCCTCGTCCGCGTCCCCCAGATGCGGGACCCGCGTAACCGGCATCGCCGAAGCCGTTGCCTCCGACGGGGCCCAGCGTCCTCTCGAGAGCGTCGCCGACCGATGCGCTGCTGGTGAGGCCGCCGGCTCCGGCCGCCGCGGAGCAGACAAACTGTGGCTGTGTCAGGTTGAGAACACTGGCAAACGAGACCGTCGCGCCGCGGTACGGCGAGCAACGGTCTCCCAGCGTCGTGCCGCTGAGGAACGGCACATCGAAGGCAACGTCGATCGAGTTGGTGTGGATGCCGATAACGACACCCCTCGCGGAGAGGGGAACGTTGCCGCTGTCGGCAACGACGATGACGCGGTCGCCCAGCTCGAACTTTTGCGCCTGGAGGCGGAACGGAGCGTGGCTGGGCTTGAGCAGCGCGGTTCGCGGGATGCCCTTGATAAAGAGGCGCTTCACCTGTCCCGCGGCGCCAAGAGCGGTCCTCGTATCGGCGAGCTTGGCGGTGAAGGCCTCGATCTGCTGGACCGTTTCCTTGGACAGCTGCTCGGCGTAGAGCGGCACGGCCTCGAGATCCCGTACGCCCTTCGCCTTGATCCACTGCTTCAACGCCGTCAGTCGCTCGTTGACCTGGTCCTCGGGCCAGATCTGATTCGCCTTGGTGATGTCCTCGTTGCTCCTACGACTCAGGCGCTCGGCCACCTCAGGGAAGAGCTGCACATACTCGCACACGAGGTCGATCGCCTTGTCGCTAAACTCCCAGCCGCTGGCCGACTTGCGCGAGTAGCCAAGCACCTTCTGGCCCTTGGCCTCGAACTTGAGGTTGAGGCCCACATTCGCCTTCTGATCCTTGTGGTAGAGGAGGAGGCTGCTGGTGAGCTTCGACAGCGCCAGTGACGACAGGCTGACCTTTTTGGCGACGATGTAGGAGGGGTAGTACTGAAAGCGGGCTCGGTTGACGACGAGGTGGCGCAGCATCGCATTCTCCTTGGCCTGGTTGGGGAAGAAGGCCACCTCGATGGCCAGCGACGATTGCGTGCTGCCGACGACGTGGGCCGGCGAGCCGTAGGCCTTTTGGTCGAGGAAGAAGACCTTGCACTTGTCCGGGTACTCTTCGCGGATCGGCTTGGCTGGAGACTCGAGGTAGCGGCCGTCCTCCTTGACGACGTTGGTCACCGCTAGCTGCAGAGCCTGCTCCGTCTCCTTCTTGGGATCCTCCTCGTAATCCTTGACAAAGGCGCCATCATCGAGACGCTTCAGTCCCTTGAGCGGACGCACGTGGACAAGCACATTGACGTCGCCAATCAGAACGCCGAACCGCTTGCTGTAGTGGTACTCGATTTTTTCAGCCTTGCGGTGGAAGAGGCTGATCGCTTCGGGCTTGTGCGGGTTGGCGACGACCTTCTTGCTGCCGCCGACCAGCCCCATCTCGTACCGGAAGAGGTTGTCCGAGACGGCGACGACGAGCGCCTCGCTTAGGAAGGGCCAGTTGGTGAAGACGCGCTGGCCAACGAGCGCATCGGCGATGTCCTGGGTCTTGGTGTCCTCGTAGGTGTTTTCGACGGTGATGACCATGCTGAGGCCCTTAGACTCGCTCTGGAAGACGTTAACACCGTGGTGGCCAAGGCGAGCGTAGTGGGGCAGCGTCTTGACACTCGGGAAGCCGGCGAGGGCGCGGGCGCCCAGCTCGACGCCCTCGACGAGGCCCTTGACAAGGTGCAGCCCGTCAAGGGTAGGGAGGTCAAAGTCGACCATCTTGGCGCGCGAATGGACAATGTCAGGGAAGGTGCCCGGCAAGCTCGTGGGGAAGAAGTGCTCCTCTTCCTCGTCGTAGGTGAACTCCTTGCTGGGACCGAAGCTGTTGCGGCGCTTCTCCTCGACCGAGAGGAAGACCTCGCGCTTGTCGAGCGCCTCGAGCAGGCGCTTCTCGTCGATGAATGGGATCTTGACGACCGCCTCCCAGTCCTGCTTCTTGCCGTTGAGGTCGGCCTCGAACTCGAGCGGGTAAAAGTCGATGATGGGCGACGTCGGATCCGTCATCAGATTCCGGAAGGCCGCAGGGATGTGCTGGTTGCTCAGCGAGGGCAGCACACCCATCAGCTGGTCAAAGGGACGGAAGGGCTTGCCCAGGTCGTAGTGGAACTTCATCTCGCCAACATCCTTCAGGTCCGAGATCTTGGGCGCGTAGTGGTAGTCATAGAACCAGCTCCACGAGGCGACGCCGTCGTAGTAGTAGTGCAGGACCCATTGGAGGCCCTCGATGTAGCGGTAGGCGATCTTGTGCATCTCTTCCTGGTTGTTGTAGTCGATGTTGAGCTTTTCGCGGTAGTAGTCGCGCTTCCAAGCGGCCATCTTCTCGTCCACCTTCTTTTGAAACTCTTCGTCGGCGTCGACGTTGTCGTCCTCGTAATCCTCCACTTTGGCCTTGATATAGCGGTTCAGGACGCGGTCGACGGCGGCGTCCGCCTCGGAGGGCAGCCGCAGGCTCGACTTGCATTCATCGGACGCGCTGTCACCCGTCTCCTCTGTGTCTCTGCTGCCGTTGTCGCCGCCATCGGACGCGGCATCGTCTTCGCTGTCCTCTTCGACGATGGGGAAAGCGAGCGAGATTGCAGGCTGGTCGGCGACGGGGTCGTACTTGTTGAACGAGATGCGCAACTTCAGGTTGGACGCCAGGTCCTCGAGGAAGCGTCGATCCTTGGCGGGAAGGTTGGCGGGGAGGTAGAGCTCGGTCGCCGCTTCGGACGGCTGCAGGCGCTTGGCACTGATAAATTCGTGCACCTTGTCAAAAAGCTGGCGCTGCAACTTGCTGATAACGAGCCTGCCCTTGGCCTTGGCGGCCGCGATCGCCTTGATGTGCTTCTCATGCTTGTCCTTGTACCAGCTGACGTCGGCGTACTCCTTCTCAAAGTTCTCGGCCTCGAACTTGGACAGCTCGGCGAGAACCAGCTGCAGCCGATCGGTGCGTAGGACGCCGCACTCGTTGAGGTAACCACCGGCGACGGGCAGGATCCGTTTGTAGATGTTGAAAAGCAGGTCGAGCGCGCCCTCATTGATGTGGAGGCCGGGCAGATGCGGAAGGAAGTCGTTGCCGACAAAGATGTTGAGCAGGATGAAGTCGTCGATGATCTTCTCGAACTCGTACGGGAAGGGGAGGGTGGAACGCAGCTCCTGGAACTCCATGTCAAGGTACTCGCGCAGCATCGATAGGTGCAAGAGGAAGAAGTTTTGGTGCTCGAGGCTACCCTTGGCCCTCTTGCGGGCCGGGCCGAAGTTGACCTCCTCCCGCAGCAGGCAAAAGTGCGGATCGTGGCTGAGCAGGCCCAGCATGATGAGGTCAGCGTCGAGGCCATACAGGCAGTGACGTACGTTAGGGTTGTAGTCCGGCTGCGCCTTGCAAAGGCGGATGTACTCCATGATCTTGTGTTCACCCTCGCCCGGCGTCTCGTGGCCAGAGAGGACGACCTTGACACCGCGCCAGTCAGCGTCCTCAGTCATCTTCTTGGCGATAAAGTATTTGAGCTGCTCCGAGAGCCTCGCCATGAAGGGGGTTCCCGGCGTGATGCAGTTGGAGTCGAACGCCTCCTCTTCGGGCAGCTCTTCGCCCCTCCGCTCGGCCTTTTCGCGGACCTCTTTTGCCTCCTTGGCGGTGCGGAACCGTCGACTGCGCTGCTGGTTCATCTTGGCGCGCGGAGCGACGCCGTCGATGGCGAGGAAAAAGACCTTCTTCGGCTTAATCTTGTAAAAGAGGTGCTCTATGTAGCTGAATATGCCGAGGAATATCTGGGTCTCGGTGATCCGGAAGCTGGCGTCGGAGTCGTTGGGGTGCGAACAGTTGTGGATGATGCCATTCATGTCGAGATAGAGGTTGTCAAACTCGGGGATCTTGTTCTCCTCGATGAGTTGACTGATGAGCGGATAGCGCTCCGACATGAAGCGGAAAAACTTTGGGATACCCATCTTGACGATGACTGTGCGCAAATCCGCTTCTCGAGAGAAATGTAGCCCCACGTAGACGGTTCCAAAGAAAGAGGTTGCGTGCGATGTGCGTGGACGCCAAGGATGGCTGAGGCTGGGCTGAAGAGGGTGGCAAGCCTAGTGATTCGGAATGGAGCGGTACCGTAAGTAGGTAGAGTGATGCCGACTGCGAAGCAAAACAGATGTGATTGGCGGCCGAAGATAAAGTTGGCAGATGCAGAAAAGGGAGAAAGGGAGAAAGGGAGCGAGCGAGCGAGCGAGCGCCGGTCGTCGACGCTTGCTGGAGGTTGATCCGTCCCGTAACAGATGACGCCCAAAGTGTGGATGGCAAAGAGGGAGGAAGAAACGAAGACAAGGAAGTGCAAGGAACCACGTCTGCGGCCGGAAAGACGAAACGATGGGATGGTGCCGGTGGCGATAACGAGCCTATGAGGAGAGAGAGAAGGAGGGGGAGAAGGGAGAAGACGGGGCCAAGACGCGCGTTGGGCCAAGCGCCTGCAGCAGGCGGCAGTCGGGCGTCGCGCTCCAGACGCGACAACGGCGGCCCAAGATCCAAGCACCCAGCACCCAGCCAGCACCCGAGCACCAAGGGCCCTAAACCTAGTGCGGCTCAGGCCTTACGTGGCCTAACTCGGGCTGGGCCGCACAGGCAGGCACCAGATGCAGGGCCCACCGGGCGGCCGCTTCCGACTAGACTCGACACCGCATCAGCAAAATCCATCCCACTTGTGACTCTTCCTGCTTCTGCCTATGTTTGACGACGCAGCGCCGGTTCGCCACCCAACGGGCTCAGTCGAGTCAAGAAAGGCCGCGCACCGCCATCGCTCTGACAAGAACAAGCACACGACCAATTACTAGAACTTGAACCATTAGAAAGAGGCGCGCTCAAACAGCCGTGTTTCTGCGCGCGCTGCGTCTTTGGCTAGTTACACTTGTATCTACGCAGTCCAGCTACTTCTGTAGTTGACCTGGTGTTGGTGCTGTCTATCGGCTATCCCGTCGGTCACGGACGGCTCGGAAGCGAAGCGCCACTCCGCCGAGGGATGGCGGCGGCGAGCTTTGGCGTGCCATACGCTCGCACACTCGTACTCGTACTGATATATTAATATTCTTATTCTTATTCTTATTGTTATTCTTATTGTTATTCTTATTCTTCTTCTTAATTCATTCATGATTTGTAGACCGCAACACTCTTACTCGTCCACCTACATACAACATGTGTGAATCGTGAATGTGAATAGCCCCTGTAGAGTGGCGTCCGAGTCGCCTGCGCCACGCTGGCTACGCCGCACACATAAAGTTGTTAGCCTCGCAAGAGCGAGCGGTCGCGTGGAGGATAGCAAGTGTGGATGGATAGGTGATCGGAACATGCCGCTCGCTGACGGCTTGCTGCTGCATCCCTGCGGCCAAGGACAGTCACAGTAGTGGCGGGGGCGAATCTAGGGCTTTGAAAGGCACCGGCCGGCTGGTGACTAGGCCGGCTGTTTGAGGGTGTCTTTCCATGGCTTGCTCCACTTGGTTTTCCCTTTGTTTAATTTTTCTCTCGCCGGCATAGAAGCACGCCTGCACGGGGTGCGCTGTGATCACACATGCGAGTGGCAGCGGTTGGCTTGCGTAAGTGCAAGGGGCCCTTTGTGCGGCGCGTTGGCCGTCACCATAGTGATATTGACAGTGTGATCTCATTTGGGAAGAGGGTAGCCGTACTTTACACACACACACACACACATACAGAGAGAGAGAGAGAGAGAGAGAGAGAGAGAGAGAGAGAGAGAGAGAAAGAAAGAGACAGGGCTCACTCAGCCTATGGCTATGGCGCTATCGTCTGAAAAGAGCTCATCGGCCATCGCTGCCGCCGACATACGCTTCTTCTATCCGTTCTTGCCACTCCTCTGCCCAGATCCACCATCCTAATCTACGCATATCCACGTTCGCCCCTTCCCCTCGCGAACCCCCACACCTGCTTCGTTGTTGCCGGGCGCTTTGCCAGACTTACCAACCAACCCCGACCCGCCCGTCCCATCGCCGCCGCGCATCGCCTCCGGCCTCCCGTACTCGGCCTCGTCTGCACGCAGCTTGCAGCCTGCAAACCACCGCTAGGTGATTTCCGGCGTCCTCCTCGCCATCACGCGTACCAGGGGCGGCATCACTCTTCGTTCACCGTTCTGACCCGGCCTCGTAGCGAAACAAGCTGACGAAACGCGTCTATCGACATGATCCCCTCTCAGCGTCTGGCGGCCAGGGCCGCAGGGTCACGCTCGCGGAGCTCGGTCGTATCCCTGGCCTCCCTCCAATCGCCAACATCACGATACCGCCCCGACGCTCTGCGCCTGGCCTCGCTACCACTCTCGCGCGAGCCCTGCAACGCTTCCCAGTCCATTCAGCCGTACCGCACGCCGAGCTTCCTGTGGCCCGCCAACGCAGCTAGGTCCTTTGTCACATCCACATCATCTGCGCAGCCCCGCAAGAAGTCGTTCCCCGTCTTCCAAGAAGGCGAGCACGAGGAGAATGACCACAAGAACGACGTCGAGCATGAGAATGAGCACAACGAGCGGGAGTCCGCCGGCAGCAAGGGCAAGGACGAGGCGCGATCCTCTTCGGCAGGCTCTTCGACCGTGGGCGGCGCCGGCGCAGCGGCGGGCGCAGGCTCCGGATCGAGCTCCGGTTCCGGCTCCGGCTCCGGCTCCTCTTCCACTTCAATCTCGCGATCCACCGTTCCCTCCGTCTATCCCCAGGTCCTTGCGCTTCCCATCACGCGGAGACCCCTCTTCCCGGGCTTCTACAAGGCGGTCGTGATCAAAAACCCGGCCGTCTGCGCTGCCATCAAGGAGTCGCTCAAGCGCGGCCAGCCCTACATCGGTGCCTTTCTGCTCAAGGACGAGGAGGAGGATGCCGACATCATCACCGACATCACCAAGGTCCACAAGGTCGGCGTCTTTGCACAAGTCACGAGCGTCTTTTCTGCTTCGTCCTCTGGATCGGGCAAGAAGGACAAGGACGGCGACAAGCCGGATGAGGCGGAAGAGGAGGGCATCACCGCCGTGCTGTACCCGCACAGGAGGATCCGGATCGACGAGCTCATCACTCCCACCGGCGAGACGATCCCCTCGCCGCCGCCGGGCACTGAAGGCGCAGGACCCGTGAACCCCATCAGCGACGAAGCCGCCAACCAGGCCATCGAGGCCGAGGCAACCGGGGGCCAGGGCGTGGTCGCCAAGGAGGGCGAAGGCGAGAGCGAGGCTGCATCCCCTAAGACTGAGGTTGCCGAGACAACCGCCGAGACGACGATCGAGGCCGATTCGTCCCAGGACATGCCGTCCCACTCCACTCCCTTCCAGACCTCATTCCTCCACGACTACGCCGTCTCGCTGGTCAATGTCACCAACCTTGCCGCCGCCCCCTACGACAAGCGTAACGACCAGTACATCCGCGCCGTGATGGCCGAGCTCATCAGCGTGTTCAAGGACATTGCCCAGCTCAACCCGCTCTTCCGCGACCAGATCGCGAACTTCTCGATTTCGCAGGGCGCTGGCAACGTGTTCGAGGAGCCCGAGAAGCTCGCCGACTTTGCCGCCGCTGTCTCGACCGGCGAGGTCGGCGAGCTGCAGGCGGTGCTCGAGGCCCTCGACGTCCGCGAGCGCCTGCAAAAGGCGCTGGTGGTGCTCAAGAAGGAGCTGATGAATGCGCAGCTGCAGAGCAAGATCAGCAAGGACGTCGAGTCCAAGATCCAGAAGCGACAGCGCGAGTACTACCTGATGGAGCAGCTCAAGGGCATCAAGAAGGAGCTCGGCCTCGAGAGCGACGGCAAGGACAAGATGGTGGAAAAGTTCCGCGAAAAGGCCGCCGAGCTCCGCATGCCCGAGGCCGTGCGCAAGGTGTTTGACGAGGAGCTCAACAAGCTCACCACGCTCGAGCCCGCCGCCAGCGAGTTCAATGTGACCCGCGGCTACCTCGACTGGCTCACCAGCATCCCGTGGGGCGTTCACTCCCCCGAGAACTACTCGATCGCCAACGCGACCACCGTCCTCGACGAGGACCACTATGGCCTTAAGGACGTCAAGGACCGCATCCTCGAATTCCTTGCGGTCGGCAAGCTCAAGGGTACCGTTGAGGGCAAGATCATCTGTTTGGTCGGACCGCCGGGTGTCGGAAAGACGTCAATCGGCAAGTCGATCGCGCGGGCCGTTGAGCGCCAGTTCTTCCGCTTCAGCGTCGGTGGCCTTAGCGACGTGGCCGAGATCAAGGGCCACCGAAGGACCTACGTCGGTGCCATGCCAGGCAAGGCCATCCAAGCGCTCAAGAAGGTCGGCACTGAGAATCCGCTGATCCTCATCGATGAAGTCGACAAGATCGGCCGCGGACACAACGGCGATCCCTCTTCGGCGCTGCTTGAAATGCTCGACCCGGAGCAGAACGGTTCTTTCCTCGACCATTATATGGACGTCCCCGTCGACCTCTCGCGGGTGCTGTTTGTCTGCACCGCCAACACCCTCGAGACGATCCCGCAGCCGCTGCTCGACCGTATGGAGGTGATGGAAGTCTCATCCTACACGGCCGACGAGAAGCGCCACATCGCGCGGGGCTACCTGGCGCCTCAGGCCAAGGAGGCTTCGGGTCTCGAGAACGCCAACATCACGCTTCCCGATACGACGATCGACTTCCTGATCAAGCACCACGCCCGGGAGAGCGGCGTGCGAGGACTGAGGAAGCTGCTCGAAAAGGTCTACCGCAAGATTGCCTTCAACATCGTCAAAGAGCACGGCGAGTCGGTCTTCCCGGAGCCCAAGGAGGGAGAGCTCGCGTCGGCCAAGGCCGACGGAGCCAAGGCCGAGCCGCAGACCGAGGCCGCCAATGACGCCCCGGTCAACGATACGGCAACGGCCGGCACGGTCGCGAGCAACGCCCAATCGGTCATGCCGCCTCTAGAGCCGGCGACGGCGGCTGGCGAGGCGGAAACCACTGCGCCGAAAGAGGGCGGCAAGGATGACGGAAAGCCGCTGCAGGACGGCAAGGTGCCGGCGCGCGACGCGCCGCCGGAGGGGCCAGCCAAGGTGACGACCGAGAAGCGCAAGCCGATGCCGGTGCCGCCCGAGGTCAAGGTCGAGATCACGATTGATAGCCTGCGCGACTACCTTGGACCGCCCGTCTACCACAAGGACCGCCTTTACACCAACAACATGCCGTCCGGCGTCTCGACGGGTCTGGGCTACCTCGGCAACGGATCGGGAAGCCTAATGCCGATCGAGACGACCATCATGCCGGGTAAGGGCGGCCTCCAGCTGACGGGCAAGCTCGGCGACGTGATCAAGGAGAGCGCTTCGATCGCGCTGAGCTGGATGAAGAGCAACGCGTACGAGCTCGGCATCACCAAGAGCCCCGACGACAACCTGCTCGAGAATCGCGACGTCCACCTCCACATGCCCGAGGGCGCTGTTGGCAAGGAGGGACCGTCGGCGGGCGTGGCCTTCACGACGAGCCTGACGAGCCTGCTGACGGGTCGCAGCCTGCCGCCGACGCTGGCGATGACGGGCGAGGTGTCGCTGCGCGGAATGGTGCTGCCCGTGGGCGGACTCAAGGAGAAGCTGTTGGCGGCGCACCGGGCGGGCATCACCAAAGTGATCCTGCCAGCGCAGAACCAGCCCAACGTCGAGGCCGACGTGCCCAAGGCGGTGCTGGACGACCTCGAGGTGCACTATGTCAGCAACGTCTGGTCAGCGCTCGACATTGCGTTTGGCGAGGGCCCGTGGAGCGGCAAGGCGAGAGAATTGAAGGCGCTAGAGGACCAAGAGAGCGAGGCGCTGCGGTCGTCGACGGCGCCGCCGCCGCGTACGACGGGCAAGATCAAGGAGGACGACGGGGCGAACCAGGACCAGCCCGTCAACTAGAGGAGCTGAAGTGTGGAGTAACGTTCATCGTCCTTGATTATTGTCCCTTTTTCCCCTTTTCCTTGTGTGGTTTCTAATTTTGCATGCAATTGCCACAAATACCGGAAAGAGATGTATCACCGCTCCTTTTTTTGTCTACCGTCTGTCGTCTGTGGTTTCTTGATTTCTTTTTCCCTTTTCTTGTTAGACTTTGATGTACATTGACGATGGTTTGTGCGGAAGCTGCACCGGAAGAGATAGGAGAGCAGAAGGAGCGTGCGTGCGACACATGCGAAGAGGTAGAGAGCGAGCGAGCGAGCGGGGAGGGTATCAAAGGCAGCAGCGCCTGTTCAGCGCGGGCAAGTGCACCTCTGCTCTAGCGGCACCTGGGCCATGACCTGGAGTGGAGAGCCAGCCGAGTTACAATGCGGGAGGGGGGCAAGAGGGCGAAGGGCACCACGCATCAGTCCGTCGTCCTACCTTTGGGGCCGCAGTTTGTGGCACACCAGTCCTTGCTGGAAGGGAAATAGAAATTTGGTAGCGGGAGGGAGGCAGCCGGGGGAAACGTACCGAATCAACATGAGCACCGCAACCTCGCCACGTC
This sequence comes from Thecaphora frezii, assembly GCA_026284005.1. Taxonomy (NCBI): domain Eukaryota; kingdom Fungi; phylum Basidiomycota; class Ustilaginomycetes; order Urocystidales; family Glomosporiaceae; genus Thecaphora; species Thecaphora frezii. The sequence continues at coordinate 1,041 of JALNIF010000051.1, read as the reverse complement.
GTCTTTCCGCACTTGTCACCTGCGAGGTGGAAGAGGTGGAGGTTTGAGAGAAGAAAAATGAAAGGTGAGTGTGCGGGTTGCGACATGCGGATGCAATGAGGGCTGGAGAGGGCGTTTCAAAAGGCAAGGAGGGCGAGGGGAGGGGAACGTACACCTAACGGCCATACAGGCGTCGACCATGTTGGTGGGTGTGGCTACGGCCATGGTGTATAGGTGTTGCTTGGGTTTGAGGGTTTGGGGGTTGGGGGAGTTGTGTGGAAGACGCGCGGGGTTTGATGCGATGGATGATGAGAGGGAGCGAGATGGTGGTGGTATGCGACTGAGGTGCGCGCGTATGCTGACGGGGGGGAAGGGCAAAGAGGGCTTGTTTAGAGGCGCAAGCGGTGGTAAAGTGCGCGGTGGGCGTGGTTGCGGGATGCGTCGACTGAGGCCTGGCGGGGTGTGGTAAGGTCAGGCGGGGAGTGGTAAGGTCAGGTCACCCACCAAAGCACCAATGCAGGCGGGCCGAGGGAATGGAGCGCGGGGCCAAAAAGCCAAGGTACAGCGACGGACAAAGACGCCGCGGGTAGTTTTGGCGCTGCCGACGAGGAACCAAGTGGCGGATCAAAGGAAAGGAGTGGGCTCGGGATGCGAGATGGAGGCGACGATGATGGTGTAAGCGAGACGGCGGTGGAGGTGAGTGGCGGCGGCTACTTTGGGGGTATGGATGCATGAATGCTCGCAAAGAGCGGTACATACATAGTTGACACGCAAGCCACCGTCGTTTGGGCCAAGGATGCCTACGTCGATGCATGCTGCACTCGCCTCTAGAGGAGCTGTGACTAGCACTTGGCGCTCGCAAGCGTTGCACTCGACGCTCGTGACTGATAGCAGGCAGAGGCAGCGCATGCGAGTGTGTAGTATCAGTAGATGCCCTCAGTGTGTAGTATCAGTGTAGATGCCCTCAGTGTGTAGTATCAGTGTAGATGCCCTCAGTGTGTAGTAACAGTAGATGCCCTCAGTGTGTAGTATCAGTGTAGATGCCCTCAGTGTGTAGTAACA
>JALNIF010000050.1:0-37243 GCA_026284005.1 Thecaphora frezii | reverse complement strand
CGACGACAACGACGACAACGACGACGAGGAAGATGCTGAAGCCTTGGATCACGGCGATGGAAAGGTTGGCGGTGCGCCAAGGACCACCGAGGCTGCGGCGCCGACCAAGGGCAACCAGAGCAGCGTCGACATCGAGTCGTCGCTGTCGTCGTCGTTTGACGCGTCTCGCAGCTGGATCGACGATGTCGAGACGGCACACTACGTGTTTTCGCGCAAGGTCGACGGGCTCAACGAGACGCTGCGGCTGCTACTAGAGCGGCTGAGGACGTGCGTCGATGGGCAGATCGGCAGGCTGGCCGTGGGCGCCGCGGTTCATAGCCGCGAAGTGTCGAATGCCGACGAGGCTATTCGACAGATGCACGAGGCAAGGGAGAGGTTCCAGGAACTGCTGTACGCTGTTCACGAGGGTCGGTAGTGGTGTGCGCAGCGCCTTGGGAGCGTGGGCCTGCCGGCATCACCTAGAGTAGGCACGGTACTCTGGAGCTTCGGGAGCTTGCAACGGGGACCGTCTCGAGTTGCGGCCGCTTACTGGGCAGCAGTAAGCTGTCGCTTTGCGTTACATATCAATCGGCATGTGTTCTTTGCCATATTCCCACCGCGAGGCAGGGCTTGTAGTGGCTGTTTGCTCGGAGCTGGTTGCGGAGCTCGAGGGATGCAGATTGACTTGTCGGTTATGGCTATCGCGCGACAGGAGCAGTGTCGTTGCTTCTCCAGATTGGGAAGAAAAATCGAATTGAAAATCTGAATCTTAAAATCCAAGCAAAAGGGATGGCTGGGCCAGGCTGTGGCAAGGCAGGAAGAGAGAGAGAGAGAGAGAAAGGCAGCGCACAGGTGAGCAGCATAAGCATGAAGCCTTGGGGCGCGCGTGAAGCGACATCTCACCCCGCAAGGCAGCCAGGTGGGCATGGGTATTTCGCCGGCCAGCTGAATTGGTTTACAAGCTCTACGGCTTGAAATTGAGAATGCTCAAATCGTGAATCAAACTCCTGCTCGAGCCTGCATACGAGGCAACCAGGAGAGGCGGCGGGGTGTGACAAATGGCACGTACGGCTGCTCAGTTTAAAAGGAAGCTGACGGGGTGCATAGCAAGGCAAAGCAGGATACAAAACAGGATGAGCAGGAGGCTGATTTGAAGCAGCTAGTTGGTGTGTGTGGGAGTGGCCAAGCAAGAACGAGGGCAAAGGCCAAGGCTAACTACATGCAAAGAGGCCGCCGCACATGACTGCGAGATTCAAACGAAAATAAAGCCATGCGCAACCGCTTTGCCACCCACACTGGACAGGTGACGCGAGTGAGGTTAAGAAATGCGAATGAGTGAAAATCTGCATGTGCTGAATTCGCACATGGATAGCTAAGATGAAGCCACATAGTCGTGTAATCGTGATAGTGCGCGCTCTGTGTGAGCCGGGTTTGGATTTGTTGGCGGAATAGAGAGGCGTGCTTGCGGGTGCTCTGGCGCGGTGTGGGTTGGAAGCGTGGGCGGGTGTGACTCGGAATCCAGCCCGCAGCTCCGGGAGAGAGAGAGAGAGAGAGAGAGAGAGAGAGAGGCAGACGCAGAAGCACACGCAGAAGCAGACGCAGAGGTAACGGGCAAAGAGGTACAAAAAAGAGAAGAAAAGGCACAGGCCGAGCGATGCGTGCGAGTGGCAGAGAAGCGACAACGCAGAATGACTCGGTCAGCCGGACGGCCTCACCTTGAAATTTACTCAGTCCACCATCCAACCTTGGGCCGCCCCTGCACCACGCCACCTTAACCTCACCCCTCTTCTTGTCCCTCTTCCTCCTTCTTTCCCTCCTTCTCCACCTCAAAACGCCAGCCAGCCCACTCACTCAACGCCCCGCCCCCTCCATTCTTTCCCTGCGCCTCCCACTCCACCTTGCGAGCTCTTCCAATCCTCTCTTCGCTCCCGGCTCGTACAACACAGAAGCAATAAGCCCACTCTACGCCACAACCCACCACAACCGCTCACGAGCGCCACACCCACCAACCGCACCCGCCTCGTTCCCTCTCGCTCCACCACAATGTCTTCCTTTGCGCTCCAGTTTGCGCGACAGCAGAGGCAGGCCTTCCAGGCCGCCTCAAAAGCCGCCTCAACGTCGGCCTCTTCGTCCAGAGCCTTTTCCACGTCGCGCAATAACCTCCCCAGGCCTTCACAGCATATCCAGAGCCAGAAGCAGCCCCATGCCGTCGCTCTCACAAGGAACATTTCGACAAATCAACCAAAAGAGCAGGCCGCCGTCCAGTCGGCCACCATCGCGTGAGTAAGCACCTGATGCTGACGGTCGGCTCTCGGCGCCGCCTTTCTCTGTGCCACATGCGCGCCCAATCCCTGTCGCGCGATCGCCTTTTTGGCTGCTCGTTTGCTGACCGCTCGAATCCTCTCTCTCTCTCTCCATCTTCCTGCGCCACCAAACAGCCGTCCCGAACCCTCGCCCGCTTTCCAGCAGTCGCCGCCCCAGAAGATCTCCAGCATCCAGAAGCAATATGACCATAATGCCCTCGATGAGTCGTTCGTCGGCATGTCTGGTGGTGAGATCTTCCATGAGATGATGCTGCGGCACGGCGTCAAGCACATCTTTGGCTACCCCGGCGGTGCCATCCTCCCCGTCTTTGACGCCATCTACAATTCGAAACACTTCGACTTTGTCCTGCCGCGGAGGGAGGACGGTGCCGGACACATGGCCGAGGGCTACGCCCGTGTCAGCGGCAAACCCGGCGTCATCCTCGTCACCAGCGGTCCCGGAGCGACCAACGTCATCACACCGCTCCAGGACGCCATGAGCGACGGCACGCCGCTGGTTGTCTTCTGCGGCCAGGTCGCCACCTCGGCGATCGGCTCCGACGCTTTCCAGGAGGCCGACATGGTCGGCATCAGCCGCAGCTGCACCAAGTGGAACGTCATGGTCAAGGACATCGCCGAGCTGCCCAAGAGGATCAACGAGGCCTTCAAGATCGCCACCAGCGGACGACCCGGCCCCGTCCTCGTGGACCTTCCCAAGGACGTGACCGCTGGCATCCTTAAGCAGGCCATCCCCTACAGTTACACCCAGCCCAACCTGATCAACAGCATCCCGAGCCGACAGACGGCCCGCACCCGGAGGCATGCCGCCTACACTAGCATCAACCTCCGCTCCGACGTCAACTCGGGCCCGAGCGCCGAACTGCAGGAGGCGGCCAGGCTGATTGGTATCGCCAAGCGACCTATCATCTACGCCGGACAGGGCATCCTCTCTTCGCCCGAGGGTCCCAAGCTGCTGAGGAAGCTGGCCAAGGAGCACAATATCCCCGTCACGACGACGCTCCAGGGTCTCGGTGCGTTTGACGAGCTCGACCCGCTCAGCGTGCACATGCTCGGCATGCATGGCAGCGCCTACGCCAACCTTGCGATGCAGGACGCCGACCTGATCATCGCCCTCGGCGCCCGGTTCGACGACCGAGTCACTGGCCGCGTCGACAAGTTTGCACCGCACGCCCGAGCGGCGGCGCTCGAGGGACGCGGAGGCATCATCCACTTTGAGGTGATGCCCAAGAACATCAACAAGGTCGTGCAGGCGACGTGCGCCATCGAGGGTGACGTTGTCTCAAACCTCGGCAAGCTGCTGCCGCACCTGAGCGCCGAGGCTCCGGACCGCAGCGAGTGGCATCAGAAGATTGCCGAGTGGAAGAAGGCCTACCCCTTCACCTACGACGCTTCGAAGCCAGGCGAGCTGATGAAGCCGCAAGAGGTGGTCGAGGCGCTCGATGCGGCGGTGGCGAACCAGAAGGACAAGGTCATCGTCTCGACCGGCGTTGGCCAGCACCAGATGTGGGCGGCACAGCACTACCGCTGGAGGCATCCGCGAACCTGGGTGTCGTCGGGCGGACTGGGAACGATGGGCTTCGGTCTTCCGTCGGCTATCGGAGCCAAGGTGGCGGCGCCGGAGAAGATTGTCGTCGACATTGACGGTGACGCGTCGTTCTCGATGACGGCAATGGAACTGGCGACGGCGGCGCAGTACAACATTGGCGTCAAGGTGCTGCTGCTCAACAACGAGTTCCAGGGCATGGTGGTGCAGTGGCAGGACCTGTTCTACGACAAGCGCTACTCGCACACACAGATGCACAACCCCGACTTTATCAAACTGGCCGAGAGCATGGGCGTCAAGGCGATCCGGTGCGATTCGGCCGAGGAGCTGCCGGCCAAGATGAAGGAGTTTATCGAGTACGACAACAACAAGCCGGTGCTGTTTGAGGCGCGTGTGACGAAGAACGAGCACGTCTACCCCTTCTGCCCGGCGAGCGCGGGCCTGCACGAGCTGATTGTCCACCCTTCGCTCAAGCCCGTTCCCAAGAAGTAGCCGCTCTTCTACACCGCCCAAGCGTCGCGCCCTGTGCCCCCTTCTTTGGTAGCTTTACACTTTACTACTGCTATTTGGCTCTTTTTTTCCGTGGCTATATACTCCTGGGTGCTAGACTACGCTCTTGTCTGCTTGGCAATATTCACACGCTTGCGAACCCCAGCTCTGGTGGACGGTGGGTGAGATGTGTACGATGGGGCTGCGCCTCGGGAGTAGCTTTACGAGATGGAGGGGTTCGAAACGAAGCGGGGCTTGTAGACGGCGTAGGGTGTGGGTGGGTGCGAGCAATGGTTCCGCTATGATTGGTGAAAAGTGCGGGTTACTAGGATGTCGGATCCACGCGGATGAAAAGTAAGCGGATGGTGTGATGGGTGAAGGCGAGGTTGGCGAGGCTCGAAGCGTGGGCGTAGGCGTGGCTGGTGGCAAGTTTGAGTTGGACTAAAACGAGTGTAGCAGCAGTAGAGTAGTGTTTTGTCTGGTGGCTGCCACGCAGAGAGCTTGTGTTAAAAAGGTTGAATAGCTGATGGGCTGGCGTTGGTTGGCCAAAGCTTGCTGTGGTTGGGAAATCAATAGGAATTGCGGTTCATACTGATACTGTGAATCTTATTCATACTGTGAGTGTTATTCGTACTGTGAATCTTATTCGTACTGTGAGTGTTATTGGTACTGTGATTCTTATAGGTACTGTGATGCTTATTGTGAATGAGGTCAAGGTTGGAGTCGGGTTGTGTGCTTTGCGTGCCCGCACCTTTTGGCTGCCTGTAGTTGTTACCCTTTGGTTGGCGGGAAAGCCGAGTGCTGGTTGGCCAGTCGCACTACTCTCTCCTCTTAGCGTCAACCCATCCTCTGTTGTTCGTGTCGTCTGGTGGCTTTGTTGCGCGTGCTTGCTTTCCAACTCCAACGCCGCCCGCCTTTGACGCTACGCAGCCCCAACCTGGACGGCCTGCACCTCGTCGCTCCGGCTCCTCCGACCCCATCCCACCCACCTCGCCGCGCCCACTCCGCGCCGACGCCTCGAGCACGAGCCACAAGCTTTCACCGTCTCGAGGCTCGCTGCGTGCTCAGCTTGCGGCGCAACCGCCTGCTCTACCCACCCTCCCCGCAGCTCCGACAACGCGCGCTGCGAAAGCAGCCCTCCTCCCACCTCCCCTTTGCCACAGCCTATCGACCGACTGGCCAGCCAGCCAGTTGGCCAGTTAGCCAGTTAGCCAGTTAGCCAGTTAGCCAGCTAGCCAGCCGGCCAGGCCCTCTTCCCAGCTTCCACCATGTCCGCCGCCTTGGAATCCAGCTCCACCTCGCCGCGCACCTCTAGTGAGCTCCACGTCAACGGATCCGCCTCGACCAACGGCGGCGAAAACGGCCGCATCTCAATCTCCTCCTCCTCCTCCCAACCGCCGCCATCGCACCAGGAGGATGATGACGACTGGACGCCCATCGCCTCGATGAGCGACGCCGAGGTCCGCGCCGAGCTGCAGCGCGTCAGGGAGGAGAGGGATGGTTTCGAGTCACAGTATCGAGGGTTGCTCGGCAAGCTAACGCAGATGCGTTCGACGCTGGGAGATCGGTTGAGGCAGGATGCGGTGAGTGGTGGCGGACCTAGGTCGAGCTTAGAAGGTGGCCTCGAGGAAGGGTGACCACTGGCCGCTTTCGCTGATACGAGAATCGTTTCTGCGCCTTGCCTCCTCCTCGTCCTGGTCCTTCGTGGTTTATCATCGCCGACCGTCGTCAGGAAGAGCTAGATCGCCGGGAACACCAGATCGAAGAGCTGACGTCGCGTACCGCAGAGCTCGAAGCGACGATATCCACACTCAAGGATGAGCTGGTCTCGTCGCACGCCGACAATGAGCGCCTCACCGCCGAGGCCGACTCGCTGCGCGCCAGCATCGCCAACGCCGCCGCCTCTTCGTCTGCCGCTGCCGCCTCGTCGTCGTACGACGTCACTGGCCGGCTAGAACGGGAGAGGGAGCTGCAGGAAATGCTCGAAAGGATCAAGATGGACTGTGAAGGGTGGGAGATAGCGTGTCTCGAAGAGAGGGCGAGGAGAGAGGAGCTAGATACACAGGTCCGCGAGGCGCAGATCGACAAGGAGGCGGCTGAACAGCGCGAAGCGACGATGCGGCAGAGGGCGGAGAGGGAAGAGCAGAGCGCCAGGGAACTCCAGGCCGTGCTGGAGGAGTTTCAGAGCGGTGAGTGTGGGTCCGTTGCTCTCTTTATTTGACAGTCATTCGGGGTCCGTTGAAGCTAATCGTCGAGCGCTAACGTTTGTCATTGTTACTGGGGGGGTTTGGGTGACGGCAGCGCAAGAGAGCGAGCTCAAACGAGCGCTCGGCGACTACGAGGAAAAGTACGAGGCGCTACAGACGAGCCTGTCTGCGTACAAGCAACGCGCCGAGACGTCGGAATCGCGACTGGCCGAGTACGAGCAGCTCGCCAAGCTATCGCAATCGCTCGGGGCCGAGGTGAAGGAAAAGAACCTGCTGATCGGCAAGCTGCGGCATGAGGCGGTGATCCTCAACGAGCACCTGACCGAAGCCCTGCGGAGGCTGCGCACCGAGGCGTCGGAAAACAATGTGGATCGCAAGCTGGTGACGAACCTATTTTTGCAGTTCTTGACGACGCCGAGGAGCGATGGGAAGCGGTTTGAGATGTTGAAGCTGATTGCGTCGGTGTTGGGGTGGAGTGATGGGGAGAGGGAGGCGGCGGGGTTGCAGAAGGTGGGCACAGCGGCGGCGGGGACGGGGCCGGGTGTGGGTGTGGGGGGGAGAGGATTGGGGGTGGGGGTTGGCGTTGGCGTGAGGAGCCCGGAAAAGGAGAAGGGCAAGGCGAGAGTGGGGAATGTGGCGGGTGATGAGGTGAGTTTTCCATGGGCGTCTACCTCTTCACTTGTTCGAATTGGCGGCGTGACCAAGCGAAGAACGGTGTTACTGAACCATCAGAGCCTGGATGTGGGTTTGGCGGGGGTTTCTAGTCGTTCTCCAACCTCTTTGTCGAGTTTCTCCTGTCGGAAGCCGAGGCGCGGGACCAAGAGGCTGACAAGGCTGCGACAGCACAGACACAACAGGCACATGCGATAGCGGGCAACAAGATGGCCGGGTTGTCGTTGGGTGGTGATGCCGGTTCTTTGGATGCGTCACCTAAGCGAACATGACGAGGGGAGAGGGGTTGGGCAGCTATGGGAAGTGATGGGGAATACAATACCACGCGGGTTCGAGTATCGCGAGTGCCACGAGCGAGGCGTGTGCGTGTGCGTGTATGTGTGATGCCAGAGTGTAGGGGTGGGTGGATTGGGTGTGATTTTGGCACCAAGACCATTTCCGACATCGCCCGTCCAAACCTCCACTCTACTTGTCCCTCTTCTTCTTTTCCTTCTTTTCCTTCTTCTCCTTCTCCTTCTTCTCCTTCTTCCCCTCATCCTTGCCCTCTTCCTCGTCCCTCTTCCTCTTCCTATCCTTGTCCTTGCCCGCCGCAGCCTCTTTGGGGGGTTGGAACCTAGCCTCCCTCTCCCTCTGCCGTTGCACGGCGACCTCTGCCTGTTTTTCAAGCTTCTTTTCGAGCTTCTTTTGCTTTTCGGCGCGCTCGCGCTCCTGGGGCTTGAGGAAGTACTCGCCGCTCTCGAGCTGGAGGTCGACCTTGCGCGGCTGCTGCGGAGGCGGGAAGGGGGTGTAGGTCTTTTTCTTCTTCTCCGTCGCTCCAGCAGCAGCGGTGGCGGGGGTACCGTCGGTGGTGGAAGGGCGAGTGCCGAGCGGGGTGTCGTTGCTGCCGCTTGTTTGTGGTCCGGAGGAGGAAGAGGAGGGCTTCTTTGACTTGACGTTGCGTTTCTTGAATTTCGGCAGGAAGCGGTCCCAGGATTCGTGCGCTAGCTTGGGGTCTTTGGCGAGTTCGCGCTTGATCATCAGCTCCTAGAGGTGGGAGTAGCGAGCCGAAGTCAAGGTGACCAAGGGTAGGTGGAGAGGGCGTTAGCGGATCGGTCGGGTTCGATGGGATAAGAGGCAAAGTGGGGAGAGGAGGGTAAGAGCCAGAGAGAGAGGGGAGGAAAGCAGGGCGACGCACCTTGATATGGTAGATGGGGTGGATGTTCTTGAGGCAGTCGAGGACGATCCTCCGCACGTCCTTCAACGCCTTGTAGGGCCCCATGGCGCTGACCGTGTTGCCCTGGACCAGCACGTAGCATCCTGTCAAGAGCTCGATGGCCTTGAGCGTGCTCCCGTTGGGCCCGATAATGCGCTGCCTCCGCTTGACAAACCTCTCCTTGTTTCGCACAATGTTGCCAATCTTGATGACGTCGCACGCCACGCCGTCATCGAGAATTTTGACTGCCTGCGGGAAGGGTACGCTTCGCGAAAGGAGCTTAATCATGTCCCTCGCCTTGAGGATGATGTAGGGGTCGTACGTCTTCCTCGTCGTCTTGACCAGCATCGAGCCCTCGACCAGGTCGAGCGTGCACGCGATGCCGTGCTTGTCGAGCGCAGCCGTCACGTCCGCCCACACCTCCTTGAGGTAGCGCTCGCGGTATTTCGGAAACAGGGTGGCAAACGACGACTCCTCCAGCAACGGACCCTTCATCTCCTCCTTCTTAAACTCGGGGATTGCCCAGTGGTCGATGTCGTCTGTGTCCCACGGCTTGTCCTTTCGGTGGCGGCGGTTCTTGTTCTCGACGACATTGTCGCCCTCGTTGGAGGCCGAGGCTTGGGCGTCGGCCATGGCTGACAGGGTATCGGTAAGTGATGCCGGCAATGGTCGGGGAAAGCACCGGGCGTCGGATGGCGGAAGCGATGATGCACGCTCTCGAAGATGTTTACGAGAGCCGAGTTGGTGCGAGGTAGAATGGCGTAGGATTGGATGGCGGCAGATGGCGTGTGAGGATGGGTGAGGAGAGGAGGGTGGCTGCGCGGTCAGGAGCCCAAGGCAGCGCGGGGAAAGCCGCCACGAAAGCCTCCGGTTGAAAGTGGAAATTTCACAAAAAATTCCACCTTGGCCCTTGGCGAGGGCTCTTGGAAAAATCTAGCCGTGCAGACTCGGAAGTCGGGACAGACGCGCCTTCCCTGCTTCACCTGCTGGCCGCTCTGCAGGGTCAAACAACATGCCTAGCTGGCTGCTTGTTATTTCCATGACTTTGAGCTTCACTCAACCTTGGTGTGTCGGCTTCCCACCATTCCCCTCCGCTTGGTTGTCTCTCGGCGAGCTGTGCTGACCCGCCCGGACGCTGTTGTTCTTGCCGTTGCCGATGGCACAGGCGTAGCACTCCTGGAAGATCTGCTCCTCCTCTGCATCGGCTCACTTTCCCGCTCGTTAGCATCCCGCTGCAGTCCAGGTCCAGAAAGAAAACGGTAGCTTTGCCCCGCTTACCTCGGCAAAGAAGCTCAACCACCCTCAAGCACTCATCTACCTTGGCTACGGTTTCGGCTTGTAGGGGAAAGATGTGCTCCGACAGCTGCTTCATGCCTTTCTGTCCAGGCGGAGGCGCCACACAAGCCTGCTCGCTCAGCGACTGGCCCCGTCAGGCTATGAGCAATCTTAAAGACAAGCCAGCGCCTCACCTGCAGCTGCCCGTAAATCTCTGCAATGGCCTGCCAGTCCTCCGCGATGCTCTCGTTGAGCTCGGCCTCTTCCTGCTTGAACTGACCGTACCGGTCCTCCCTTTCGTGCAATGGCGGAAGAGAATGTGCGATCAGCCAAGCTGGTTCCTCCTCAATCGCCGCGATCTAGGGCTCACAGAGCACGCTCGCTCTCTTCCATGGCTGTTTCAAGGCTGTTGATGTAATCGTTTGCCGCCTTGTGCGGGGCATAGCGTTAGGCGCTAAATGTCAGTGAGCTTTCTGTGGTGCCTTGGTGGGTCGCTAAGCAAGTGGGCAGGGCTCACAGCCTTGAGACGTTCGGAAAAACGGGCCCGTCGTTCCTTGATCTTGACTGTGGACAGCTCTGCAGTAGCGGTAAGGAAGCCAGGGTCCAAGTAAGCGAGGAGGCCAGCGCCTCGGCGAAGAGGGGGCGGTGGCGAGTGCCTACCGGCCAAACGACTGGCAAAGGCCATCTGCGATTCACTCCTGGTTGCCATGGAGCGGGATCGAGGCCGCGCGTCAGCTACAGTCTCCCTTCATCGAGGACCTTGGAAGAGCGAGATGACTATCACGATTCTTCGGCCATGACTGTGGATGGTGTGTTGGAGGGCGAGGCAAAAGGGGCTGGATGGCGTGTTGGTCCGCGAGGGAGCGGAAGGGCGAGCGCGGGTATTTATTTCAATTTCTGCCGCCAAGGCCAGGTGGAGGCCTCTGCGGGAAAAAAAGCGCGAGCCGCTTGCAGGGCCAAAGCCACGAGCCTCATAACTAACTATAGGCAATTGGTTTCCTCCACCCGCTGGCTTCTTATCACTGAACTACGACTCGTCGCCTGCCGCATCTGCACTTGCCCTCCGACGTTCGCCCCCCTCTGACCCCGCGATCTTGTGGGTTGCGGCGCTTCCTACGCCGTCGCTGCTCGGCTGTTGCAACAACTGCTGTCGCCGCTACTGTGCACGCGCCTTGGAGGATGCAGCCTTCGCCTTCGCGGAAGCGGACCATTGACCAGGTCTCGCCGTCGAATCCTGGCTACGCCTCGGCATTACCGATACCAACGGCGTTTTCGCCCGCCACGATGGGGGGCGCCTTTTCGGGGGCAGCCAGCGTCGGAGCGGCCGCCGGAGCATCGCCGATGGGCGCCGACTCGCCCTTTACCTCGGCGCTCAACCACGGCAGCCGCATCCTTTCGGGCATCAGCGCACCTACACCCGTGGCTGCTACCGGCTACGATCCGCGAGGTCTCAGCTACGCCCAAGCTCAGTCGCCCGCCCATCAGATGCAGATGCAGATGCAGATGCAGCAACTCCAAGCGCAGAACGGCGGCCTCCCGATGGACCTGGCGCTGCAGCACATGGCGCAGCTCCAGAGGCAGCTGGCACAGCCGCAGCCACAGAGGCCGCAGCAGGTTCCGCCCCAAGTTGCACTCAAGCAGTCGGTCCAGGAACTGCTCAACAGCCTGTTGCCCGCCCTTGAGAGGGACGGCGATGCTTTCTACGACGCCATCGACAGCGCCCTGGGCCCCAACGCCGACTCGAGGCACGTGCAGGGTGAGCGTCGTGTGGCAAAGCGCACACACACACATCCGTAGATCGGCCCGCATCGCCGTGATACTGACCAGCTCCCTCTCGGCTCGCCCGTCCCTTTTCGTCATAGCAAAACGCAACCAGCTGCTATCATCGCTCTCCAATCTCACCCACTTCCTGCAGACAAACGGACTCGCCTCCTTGCCGCTCACCGAATCGCCATCCGACGAGGGTGGTGCCACAGACGCACCGGCCTCTGCCGATCCGTCAACGGCGCTGGCCAAAGAGACGGCTCGCTTGCAAGAGCTGGCGAGGGAGATGTTTGAGCGGCGCGCACGGCTGCGCGAAGCGGCCAGCATCATTACTGGCATCCTCAATGACGATGCCGTCGACGGCGATCTCTCCAACAGGTTCCGCAAAGGGGCGGAAAAGGGCCAGACGAGGAAGATTAGCGCGTTGCCCGGAACATCAGTGGCAACAAGAGCAGCGACGCCGGCGCGATCGTCGGTCATGGGCGGAACGCCGAATCCCGCCGCAACATCGGCTGCGGCAACACCAGCTGCTGGTCCGAGGTGAGGGCCTCAGAGCCGTGACCGTGTACGATATCCAAAGACGTAGAGCCGTTCGCGAAACGAGACGGGTTCAACCTGATACCAAGCATCGCTATCTCGAGCATTGGGGTGCGGACAGGGTTCGGAAGACGCCTTTGATTGATCTTCGATCGGATGTAACCTCCGCCTCTTTCAAAGAGGGAGTGCGGCTGCGATGCCACCGATTTATGGTGCGGAGAGCACAGAGCAGGCTCAAAGGGACTTGCAGCCGAGCATCCTGCGCCTCTCAATGGTGTTATGCCCTTATCATGACACACTCGCTGGTCCTGCCTCTGTACCACCTCAACGCCTATCATGGGCATCATGTCTTTCATCCGGACATCGACCACCTTCTCCACCCAATGCCCTGATCCGTATTCTCCAACACTAGACCCTCTCCCCTGACGAGAGCTCTCGGACCTATAACCTTGCTGCGCCGGAATGACCCTTGACCCGGTAGCGCTCTATCATGTTCCATCGGTGGTTCGGCCCCGACCACCTTCTTCTTCGCCTTCGAGTGCGACGATACAGAGTGACCGCAGCCAGAGCCGGCGACCTCGAGGAACGAGCCGTCCGCTCGAATCTGCCTCCAAGACACCAGCTCGCGACGTCAATTCCCGCCCGCCTTCGCCAACGGAAGAAACCCACTCCTCTTTCCCGCCTGTACCTCCTGCGCACTCGGAGAAGCCCTTACAGCTTCCTGAACCTATCAGTCGGGGTGGCGATGATGGCGCATCGACGTCTACGCCTGCAAAGCCTCCCCAGCCGACGGCGAACGTAATAGATCTCATCTCCGATGATGACGATGACGATGTCGTCTTCAGCCATTCTCACTATTCCGCCTCTTCCCGTATCCGCAAGAATATGAAGCACTCAAGGTCCACCAAGGCCGGCGCCAAACGACGATCTTCATTCTCTAACAGCAAGAAGCAGAAGAAACCCAGAGTCGGAGCCTCTCACAACGACGATCTCACTGCCATCCACAGCAACATTCCTCTCGTGCCTACCAACGGAGCGGGATCGAACCGCAGTATGCCGAAGCTCGCCCAAGAGACCGGTGTGAACAGTTTGAACAAGGCTGAAATCACCCCAGACGGCGATGGCGACGATGATGATGACGGCAACGACGATAAGGAAGACAACAAATATGAGGACCGAGGAGTAAGGGCGAAGCATCGCATTCGACGGGAAAGGTTCACGAAGGAGGAAGACCTGGTGCTGCTGCAGTGTCTCAAAGAAGTGAGTACATCTGCGTATCCCCCTCCCCCTTCCTCTTCTTGATAAGACGGGACAGAGAGACAGGGGAGCTGAACTGATCCAACGTCGCGTACGGATTGCGCGGGGAACTCAGCTGGTAGCGGCCAACATGACCATCTTCCCCGCTCGCTTGCCCGAACGCAACAATTCGTCTGTACGATCGCGCATCCTTGTAAGTTGCCCACCCAATCTTCCACTTCACCCTCCTTTTCCCCATTTTCTCGGCACAGCACGGACGGAAAACGTCGCTTATACAAAAACCTTACGCTTCATTTTGTCGACGGCGACGTCAGATTCTCGTCAAGAGCATCATGACAGACATCGGTGGAACGTCGAGAAACGCCGAATGATCTACTGCACCTTTCTTACAACCTTGATTGCTGCGCCTTTTGGGGATCCGTCTGGAGCGCAGTCGCTGTCTCTTGTCCCATAGTCCCAGTCACGTCTCGGACCGGTTATTGTTGAAATCGAGAAGCCCTGCGCCCATACAATCGTGTCCGAACGCATGTAGAGCCTAGAGCCGGTCGATTCGAGCCTCCGAGAAAGAATCAACCAGCGGGTCTTGCGACTTGATCCTTGGGCCGTTTTGGTGTGTTCCGAGGACGTGGGATGGCGTGGACGTGAGTTGCATTTGGGCAGACGAAGACCACATCGCCAAGTGTAGGGAGGAAAAACGTTGGCATGGCATTCGACGTCAAGCTGAGGAAACGACAAGGGTAAAATGGGAAAGAAGAAAAAAAAAATACAACGGGAGAACCGCAAAACCAACACAGCCACGTGAAAACGACCACGACCACGACCGGACCCATACGGCGGACATCGACGGCCGACAAAAAGCTGCGAAAAGCCACGCAGAATCCGCTAGACATACTGCTCCAGATCCAGCGTTAAGCTGCTGCTCGAGTTAACGTCCTGGTCCCTGTAGATGCCAACCAAGCTCTGGCTCCGCTCGTACAGGCTCGCCTTGAGCGAGATGACGATAAACTGAAACTGATCGCTCGCATGCTGGCGGATATAGTTGCTGACTTTGGCGACATTCTGGCTATCGAGCGCCGCATCGACCTCGTCCAGCACAAAAAACGGCGCCGGCTGGAACGAGTGGATGGCAAACAGCAGCGCCAGCGCCGCCATCGTCTTTTCGCCGCCGCTCAGCGCCGTAATGTCGCGGAACCGCTTCATCGGCGGCACCACCGAGTAGCTGATGCCGCCCAGGTACGGCTCCTCGGAGTTTTCAATCGACAGGTACGCCGATCCGCCCAACGGCGCCGCCTTGCCCTTCGACAGCTCCTTGTAGACGTCATCGATCTTGGACGAAATGTGGTTAAACGCCTTGTTGAACAGGTCGCACCGCCGCTTGCGGATCCGGCTAAACTCGTCGCGCGCTTCCTTGGCCTCGCGCCGACTCTTTTCAAACTCGGCCTCGGTTTCGGCCAGTTTGGCCTCGGTATCGTCCAACCGCTCGACCGCCTTCATGTTGGGCGACATCTTTTCAATCTCCGCCGTGACGCTGTCGATGCGCGACTGGAGCTCGGCCGCCATGGTCGGACCACCGTCCTCCTTTTCCTCGTCGTCGAGGTCGGAAAAGTCGACCTCGATGCCAAAGTCCGGCACCGTGACGACCTCTTGGGTGGCGGATTCGTCAATGTCCATTGGCGCGCCGCCGAGATCGCCCGTCTCTTCGAGCGGCACTTTGCTCAGCGACCCTTCGACGAGCGGCAGCTGAATCTCCTCGAGCCGGCAGCGTCGGTAGATGCCGGTGCGTTCCGATCCGAGCTTCTCAATCTCGTCGTTGCGCGACGCAATCTCCTTGAGCACCGCTTCGAGGTTGCGGCTTGCCCGCGCCGCTTCTGTCTTGGCCTCGTCTAGCGCCGCCTTTTTGCTGTCATAGTCGCTGCGCAGCTCCTCGAGCTGCTCCTGGACGTCGCCCATCTCGTCGAGGATGCCGTCGATCTCTTCTTCCTGAGCTTTCTTCTGATTCTCTAGCGTGCGGATCTTGTCTTGCTCCTTCTGGACGGTACGCTGTAGGCTCTCGAGCCGCTCCTGCGTAGTACGGATCTGCTGTCGCTCAAAGTTGGCCCTGCATTGAGCGGACAGAAAAAAAAGCATGGCGCATGGAAATAAAGTCGCTGTCAATTTCGAAGGCTCTCGCGATAATATCGTAGCAGAGGGGTGAAGACACTCACTGATGCGTCAGACGGGCGAGCTGGCTGTCGAATTGCAGCCGTGCGTCGCTCTGCTGCTGCATAAGGCGCACCTGCCTCTCTTCGTACTCTCGGATGTTGGCCACCCCGATCCGCCTGCAGAACTGCGCAAACACCCGGTCTTCCTCGCCGTTGACCTTCGTCTCGAGCGAAGACATCTGGTTTTGGAGCTTCTGGAGCTCGGCCTGGCTCGACTTAAGCTTGGGCTTGAGCTCCTTGAGCTGCTTGTCGATGTTCTTGATTTCGTTACGGATATCGGCGAGACGGCTGTTGACGGCGGCCAGGTCGTCCTGCACCGAGCTGAGCTCCGACTCGAAGCGATTGATCTTGGCGACCAGCTCATCGTCGCTAACGGAAACTCGTTTCTCCTTTTGCAGTTCGCGCAGCTCCGCCATGCACTGGTCGCGCTGCTTGGTGAGACCCTCAATCTCGCGCTCGCCCCAACGCTTTCCATTACCCTGACTGGTCTGACCTCCGGTGATGAGACCGCTCTTGTGGATGATGGTACCCTCGAGAGTGACGGCTGGCGTCATCCGACATGTCGTACGGGCAAAGGTATCACGGTCAGTCATCCCAAACTGCGTGAGGAAAAAAGGTAACCTCGAGGACTTTTTGGCTCACCTTTGACCTCGACCTTCTTTTCGTAGACCACTTGTCGCGCGACGTCCATCGTGTCGCAGACGAGCGCGTTACCGCACGCGTGGTGGATGGCTCGCTCGATGGCCGAGTCAAATTGGACCACATCCACAGCGAGCCGGGCGCCCTTGGCAATGTTCCTGAGGCGGTCATTGATCGGCTTGATCTGGATGCTGTCTAACGGAAGGAAGGTGGCCTGGCCGGCGCGTTGATTCCTGAGGTACTCGATGCAGTCGATGGCCGTTCTCTCGTGGTCAACGATCACGGCATCCGCGTTCCTGCCAAGGACCGTCGAGATAGCGGTGTCGTACTTGCGCTGCGTCGGCTTGCAGAGATCAATGACGCGCCCTCGTACGCCGGGGAAGATCTTCTGCAGCGTTGCAAACGTCTCCTTCATCCTAGTCTCTCGCTCGGTCTCCTTTTGGTCGTGGCCAGCCTGGAGCAGCTTGTTGTAGCACACCTGGAGCGTGTCGTTGAGCTTCGTCTCTCGCAGATTGATCCTTTCGCGTTCCTTTTGCGCTTTGGTGAGTTCGTCCTGCGTGCTCTTGAGGCTCTCCTCCAGCTCCTGGCGCCGGCTATCGAGATTATTTTTCCGCTCGGACGCCGAAGTCTCCTCCGACTGCAGCTTCTCCTTCTGCTTGCTAAACTGCTCCTGCTTTTCCTCGTACGACTTGACATTGTCGCTCTTGATCCGCGCCTCTCGTCGAAGACCCTCGAGCTCCTGCCTCTCGGAGACGGCCCGCATGTTGGCCTGGGCTCGGAGGCCGTGGTACTCGGCGAGATCGGCCTCGCTCAGCGTCAGACCCGTCGACTCGAGGGCGCGCCTCTGGTCCTCGGCCGCACGATCGGCCGCCTTGCGGACCGTCTCCTGATCCTTTTCCAGCTTCGACAGACTAGCCTTCTGCTTTTCCAGATCCCTCTCTACCAGCTCGGAGAGCTTGTTGGCATTGTCAAGCTTCCTCTTCGAGTGGGCGAGCCGTTCTCCGTAGGCGTCGAGCGTCGGTCGGAGCGCCTCGACCTCGCGCTGTTTCTGCTTGATCATCCTTTCGGCCTGTAAGATCTCCTTCTGCGCCTGGCCCTGCTGCCTCCGGGCATCATTGACCTTTTCGTCTGCCTGCCTGTGCAGTCTGCGCAGCGGGCCGAGCTTCTCCTTCTGCTCGTCGATGGCCTGCTTGTTCGCCTCGATGTCCTGCTCGATGTGGAAAAGGCGCCACATGATCTGCTGCATGATGTGCGCCTCGCGCTCGCGCTGCAACCGTTCAAACTTCTCCGCCTCGCTCTTTTGCTCTCTGAACTGCTTGAGCTCCGAGTTGATACCTCGTCGCTTGTTGAAGTTGAAGGTTGAATTGTCGGTGGCCCTCTCTTGGGCCGCCTTGGCCCTCTCGTATTCGTCCTTGAGCTCGAGCGAGCCACTAATCTGGTCAATGAGCCTGCTGAGCTCCTTGGAGCCCTGCGACGCGACGGCCTCGACGTCGCCCTGGAAGACAAGGAAGTTTTTGGCTTTGACAAGGATGTTGAACTGCTCTAGGCGTGCATTGTACTGGGCCCACGCCGTCTGGCGACCGTTGTATCGGTACTCGCTGGAGCCGCTAAGGGTGATGATGCGTTGGAAGCGATGCTCGTGACCCTTGGCGTCCTCGTAGATGGCTGTGACGCTCGCCTTCTTTGCAGTACCCTCGCCCTCGTCTTCCGGATCGGTAGCCGTCTCGCCCGCATCGTCTCCCTCGTCGTCGTCGACGTCCGTCCTGCCCATCTTGCGACCTCGGAAGATGAGGTCCTTGAGCTGGCTAGAACGTAGCTGGGCGCTCTTGACACCCAGCACAAAGGAGATAGCGTCCATCAGGTTGGATTTGCCGCTACCATTTGGACCGACTGCGGCAGGTGGTGTGGGGAAAGGGGGGAGAACAGTCAAAGGTTGAGAGGACTGCCGGCCATTGTTGGCAGGCGCGAGACGATGGCATATGGGCTTGCCACGATAGGTCGTAACTCACTGACTGCTGTGAACGAGTAAAAGGGGCCGACGATCTGCTTGCCTCGGTAGCTCTTGAAGTTTTCAATCTCTAGGCGTTTCAACGGCATCTTGGAAGGTGGCTGGCGGGGAGGGATGCCCCGAGGGCCGACTATCGCTCGCGGATGGTGGTTTGCAAGGGCTGTGCTGCGTGCTGGGTCCGCTAAGGGTAGCCGGACGGGTGGGTTGGCGGATGCAGCAGTGGGAAGCGAAGGGCGGATGTGCCGACGAGCGGATGAGCGGAGGTACCGATGACTTGGTGGTTGGATGCGCCGGTATGTGCCGAAATGTGCTGGAGAGCTGGTGAGTGCTGGCGCGCTGGTGTGCGTGAGTGCGGGTTCGCGAATCCAAGATGCGGCAGCGGGTGATCCGTGGAGATGCAGCAGCGGGTGATCCGTGGTGGCAAAGTCAAGCCAACAATTGGTGGAGGTGGCTACGCTATCGTCGCCTGCTCGAAGCTCTCTGCTCGCGAGTCGGTTCGCGAATTGGCTCGCGGATCTGTCATGGAGCCGCTTTACGCGCTGCAACCGTTGGGCGCCCAGAGCGCACTTGGCAACAAAAGCGAAGCCAGGACGTGTTGATCCGACCAAGGGCTCCCAGAAGGCGCGTCGTGTTGTTAATTGCGGTGGCGCCGGGACCTCGGATCCGAGCTGGGAAGGGGCTGGTGAGCGAGGTGGGCTGAATAACTCCACTTTCGGCTCGGCGACTCAGCCGCGGCTGTGGGCAATTACTGCGCGGTGTATTTGGGACTGTGTCGGTCAGCATCGCGCCGCCCAAACCGTCGTTGGCCTCTCCGCACCTCGTCGCTCTCGTCCACGCCGCTCGCCAGCTCTTGGGCTCTCTTTTTACCATTTGTCTCGTCGTTGTCGTTGTTGTCGTCGTGGCAAACGGTGGACGGTGCCGCATTCTGACTTCCCGACCCTTGGTCCCATGTCGTCGGCACCCCCGTCATCGCGCCTCCCAACGCCCGCTGCTTCCACCACGCCAGCCAAACGTAAGCGCGGCCGCCCGCGCATCGCCGCCTCCTCCGACCTCGACCCGGATCACCCGCCGCTGCCGCTGCCCTCATCCTCATCTTCGTTGTCATCACTCTCGCTGCCATTGTCACAGCCACTGTCACAGCCACTGTCACAGCCACTATCCCAGCCACTGTCCCAGCCACTATCCCAGCCGCCGTCGCAGTCGCAGCCCCAACCCACACCGCCGCCGTACGCCTCCTCGTCGGCCGGACCCTCCAATGCGGTGGCAACGCCGCGCTCCCGGCGCATCACCCCGAGCCGCTTAGCATCGCCCCAAAAGGCATCTCGCAGGTCGCGCAGGAACCATAGCCTCGCTCCAGACACCGACGACGAAGGCGAGCTCCAACAGGCCCGCCCCCAAAACGGACCCCTTCCCGAGCTGGTAGAGGCGGTAGACGAAGACGACGACGATGCCTACCATGATGCAGAGCTCGACCTCGACAGCGAAGCCGGGCCTAGCCAGGCGACGGGGCGCACTCGACGTGCTTCTTCCAGAGTCAGCACCACCAGGCTACGGCGCGTCCGGTCCAGCATGGCGGTCCCAGAAGAAGACGAAGAAGAGCAGCCTGGAAAGCGTACACCTAACGATGGCATGACGCCCTCGCCTAGGAAGCAGCCCAAAAGGACTCCGCTGCGGAGGCGGGCGACCAGAGTCGTGTCAGAGGGCGAGGAAAGCGAGGGCGATGATGTTCCAAACGACGCGGCAGGCGTCCCACCGGATCCCAAACCCGAACAGCAGACAGAGCAAGATGAGGAGAAACCAGAGGAGGAAGAGCTGGACGAGGAGGCCAAGAAGGCTGCGCTCGCCCGCAAGGAGGAGGAGGACATGGTATCGAGGTGGACGGAGGAGTACTTTGAGATTGTCGAACAGCTGCCGCTCGAGATTCACCGGTCGTTGTCGCTGCTGCGGGAGCTCGAATGCCAGATGAGCAACCGGCTGGCCTCTCTGGCCCGAGATACGGTCGCCTACCGCGATCAGCGGCTCGCGCTGCACGAAGACCTCTTGGCCAAGGTTCTGCCGCCACCGTCGCCACAGCCACAGGCCGAACCGGAGCTGGCGGCTCCCGCCGCGAGCAGCAGCGCACAAGCCTCGCCAAATCCCGAGGATGGGCCCTCTGATAGCGCCCAAGGCGAGGCGGATCCTCGCCCCGAAGCGCCACCCCTGGAAGCTGCGTCACCGGCGCCAATACCACCGACCGAGACTCCCGCACCGGACTCGACGACTGCCTCCTGCCAACCCGCGCTAAGCACAGCCGAGGCCGCTGCGCCCGTCCGTTTAGATCTGCACGAACGCCTCGCGCTCCTCCATCGCATCTCGCAGTCGGCCTACGACGCGGTGCGGGCAGGCGAGGAAAAGGTGGGGCTGGCGATCACGACGTACGAGTACGTCGACCGACAGTGCCGGCGGCTGGACGCGGATTTGGAAAAAATCGAATCGAGCCTCGTGCTGGGGCTGCGCAGCGGGACCAAGGAAAGCCGGAGCCTGCGCGAGGCGCAGGGTCTATCGGTGGACGGGAACACACCGGCGGCGTCGGACGACGAGGGTGACGCCGACGACGACGAGACGGGCAGCGCCGCGGCGGACGATGCCGAGAGCACGGTCAAGAGCAACACAGCAACGCCGAGGCTAGACGGAAATGTGACGCTGCCGGAAGCCGAGGGGGCGACGGCCGAGGCGGCTGGGCCGAGCGGCAGCAGGAAGGAGGCAGCACGGAGGCAGCTGAGCGCCGCCGCGACGGTGGCGACGCCAGCAAGGCGCTCGAGACGAGCGACGATCGTAGCGAAGCCAGTCGCTGCGGTTGCTGCTGAAGGGGAGGACGGCGAGGCGGCGCGGGGTGGCGGAAGGCACGAGCGCACATCGTCGATGTCGACGTCGCAGGCGTCCCATAAGCAAAAGGGCCGACAAAGTACGTTTCCTTCCACGGCACACCAGCCCGCCGAGGCGGGGGATGGGAGTGTCTCACCATTGTCGCGAGTTGCTTTGCTCACGCGCCACACCTTTATCTTTGGAATCCTCACCATCGTTTATTTTGCCTTCCGGTTGTGGCGGTTTTTGCAAACAGGCTTCACACTACCCGAGACGCGTTCCATCGTACCGGGCCACGAAGCCATGGCGATCGACCCCAACGAACCGCGCTACTGCTACTGCGACCAGCCGTCGTTTGACGAAATGGTGGCGTGCGATAACGACGACTGTCCCCGAGAGTGGTTTCATTACGCCTGCGTCGGGCTGGCGGCGTCGCCCAAGGGGCAGTGGTTTTGTAGGTTCTGCAAGCCGCCTGGGTGGAAGGGACCGGGTGGGGAGGTGCCGATGCATGCCAAGTTTAGGCCACCAGGGTGGAAGGCGAGGAAGAAGAAGTAGCACACACACACACAAGCGCACTTCTTTTTTGTGGTGTTGTTGAGTCTTGTTATGAGGGGTGGTGTGGATGAGGTTGTAGGGTCCGATTTGTGGGGAAAAAAGGTTGCATGTGTTGGATTTTTGTATTACCAGTTCCACACCACGCCCTTTGGAGGTAGCTACACGACTTTGCACATTCCGCATGCTCGAACTCAACCGATCCTGCTACGCCTATGCATATACACGCCTTCCTCCTCCTCATCCTGTTCGACCGCGCTTGCGAACCTAGCGGGTGCCACCGCGTTGTTACCCGAGAGAGTTTCACCGAGGGCGGCTTGGGAGGAGGATCCCTGCGGGCCAGCGATACCGTCGGAGCCAAGGACCAGGTGGGAACGCGAAGTGGACGAGGAGGTGGTGGAGGGTTTGCGGTGGCGGAGAGAGAGAATTAGGGGTTGGGCGTGGGTGTGGGCGCGGTGGTGCGCTTTGGCGGCTTCGAGGGGCGGGAGGGCTTCTGGGTCCGTGGGTAGGGTGGAGAGAGGAGCGCGAGGGATGGGGAGCCAGAGGTCGGGAAGGATGCCGCTGGGCGTAGGCGTGGGCGTAGGCGGAGGATGTGAGGGAGGGTACAGGATGTCGATGGAAGGTCAGTCTCGGGAGTAAAAGAGGGGGATAGGAAGGGGCGGAGGCGAGGAAACGGAAATGGAACCGAGGGGTTTTTACTCACGAAAGGGCGGGATGACCGTACCTCCTCCTTCCCGTATTCAGCACGCCCGGGTAGTGATCAGAACCCGGAGGCTCGCGATAATCCGTCTTGGCGTCTTGTTCCGCCACAAACAGCGTCTCGTCCTCTGCCTCTGCTCTGCTCTTCCTCTTCGACGCTTGCTTGCGCCTCTGGCTCCTCGCCTCGGCCTCGGCTGTTGTTTGGTGCTCTGCCTCCTCGCCACCCTCGTGTCCCGTCGCCTCGGCATCGCCCTTGGAGGCTTCGATGATGCTCGACAGGTTGATGTGCGTGCTCAGCGGTCCAAATGTCCGCTCAAGGTGGTAGCCGAACCACACGGTAAAGACCACGAGCGGTACCACCATCAGCGACGCCACTAGCTGCTTGCGTACTGAGAAGACCGAGAATTGGAAAATGTGGAACAGCACCAGCGCCCAGATGCAGCGGCGCGCCGAGATCGGCCACGCCTGACCCTGCGATTCGTAGGGCTTGTAGAAGACTGAGTCGGCGCCAGAAAAAAAGAAAGAGGGCGGGTTTTGAGGGGCGAGGGAGGAAAGGTCGGAACGTCGCAGAGCGGAGGGTAGAGATTCAGCGCGTCGCGCTCGCCAGCGTCGCCACAGCTAGGATCCCTTCTGGGCCGTCGGAATCGTACTCACCATACAGCAGCTTGTACTTGGTGACGACGTAAGCCAGTCCAAAGTCTGCCGCAGCACCGCCGCGTCCATTCGCGCAGAAAAGCAAGGGTTCAGTCTCGTCCGTCGCACACAATCCCATCCATTCCCAGGCCAGGCCAAAGCCCGCGCGTACTCACACAGCGCGCCAAAGATGCAAATCAGCGGGCTGACGATGCTGTAGAGGATGCTGAGCGTAAAGATCAGCAGCGCCTGCGGGTAGATGGTGCCCATTACCAGCATCGGCGGCGCGTGAAGCTCGGCAAACTCGCGCGGTGTCCGCGTCAAAAACAGCCGGTAGAAGCCACGCAGCAGCAGTGTCGGCAGTTGCAACAGCTGCACCGGCTGGAGCGCCACGCCCGTCACGATGACGTACGACAGCGAAAAGAAGCGCGCACCGGGAAGCGAGGCGGCCAACTTGTCGATCAGCCGCGCCGGGTTCTGCGCCAGCTCCTGCAGCACCCCCCACGCGGTGGTGGTGATCAGGAACACAAAGACCACGGAGACCACCAGGAAGAGGTCTGCGCGTCGGCCAAGCAAAGAGCGCGCAAAATCGCCCGAGGGACGGTTGCAACGGAGTTTGTCAGCCCATCCAAGTCTCAAATAAATAGCACGGAGGGAGGAAAATGAGCCGCCGACGTCGCCGTCGCGGGAAACTCACAGTATTTCTTCATCACGCTGTACTCGACCAGCGACCTCGTCCGGAGGCCCTGCACCACTGCCGACCACTCGAGGATGAGCGGCAGCAAGTTGTTGAAGCCGATCAAGACGAGCGACGGCAAGTTGTTCTGCACCAGCGCCCTCAGCCTGGCATTGGTGCCGAGCAGCCGGTCAAGCCAGGGCAGGTACTTTTTGATTGCGCCCGGGCTCAGGAAGCTGGCAAGGAAGATAAGTGGTGGGATGTAAAAGATGAGCAGCAGGATCATGCAGATGCTGACAACTACCTGGCGCGCACGCCGGTCCGTGTTGGAGAGGTCGACATTGGACCAGATGATGTCGCGCGGCTCGGGCGCCATTTTGGTGCGGCAGTGCGCCGGGATCGGGTAGTGCACCGTCTGCGAGGCGATCTGGGCGCTAGCGGCGTTCTCAAAGGTGACGAAGCCGACCTTGCTGCCGGCGAAGCAGCCGGCCTTGCGACGCTGCCGCACCGCTCGGTCGAGCTCGTTGAAGCGCCGGGTGAGCTCGCCGAGCGCATCAACCTTTTCCGAAAACGGGTTCCACCACTTCTTGCGCATCGTGGGGCGCGCCTTTTTGGTACGGATCGTGTCGGCGCCCGAGATGTTGAGCGTGCTGGTCTGCTGACTCGGCCGCAGCAGCGCCTCCTCGTCGTGCGCCGCATCCGCGCTCCGATCTCGTCGGCCGGCCTCGACGCCCTCCATGCTGCTGTCATCATGGTAGGCAGAGGCGGTGAGCAGCATGATCTTTTCGGGATCGTAGCCCTCGGCGTCGGTCGGGTTGCCGAGCCATTCGACCCAGGCGTTTTCGAGCCTGTTAAGCGCATTGGCACGCGCCGTCAACAGCTTCGAGAGGCCGCCCACCTTGCGCACGACGGCGGTGCTCTCGACCCTCATGTCCATATTTTCAAAGTATTCAGCGAGCTCCCGATCATCCCTCAGGTGGAGCGGGAGATCGCGGATCTCGACAGTGCGGGCGGGGATCGAGTCGAGGATCTCGAGGACGTAGAGTTGGCGCGCCCGCACAAACTTGTGGTAGTTTTTCCAGATGGCGCGCAGCGCCAGCAGCGTAAAGAGGTAGACGCTGACAAGATGCGTAAAGTGATAGGCGAGGGCGTGCGGCGCCGGCGAGGGCAGCGGAAGCTGGGGGAGCGGCGGGTCGCGGGGGCTTCGGTCCGCGCCAAACGCCTCCATCCAAAGCGTGGAGAGCGCGCCGTTGGTCTCGGTGCTGTTGCGATGGTCCTCGGCCGGGCTGACGCCGTCGAGCACGCCGTTTTGCCAGTAGTTGACGGGCATCAGGATGAGGCAGCACCTGGACAGGGATGTAGTGCGGTAGCGAGCAAAAACAGAAGGACGTTGAGCAAGGAGGGGGGCCGTGCAGGGGCCTTAGACAGTCGTGTGGCGGAGAAGAGGTGGAGGAGGACTTACCAGGCGCTCATGACGAAAAAGAGCCAGAAGCCCATCTTGAGGAAGCTGAGAAGGACGGCGGCGTCGAGGCCGACGGAGTGGAGGATGCTCATCTCGTGGGTGCGGAGGGTGGGGCGGATCCAGCCAAAGAAGCGGCTCTGGAACCCATCGTCGGGCGGCGAGAAGCCCTTGAGCTTGGTGCGAGGTGCAAATAAGGCGATGTTTTTGGTGCGGAGGAAGTTGAATGCGAGGAAAGAGGCGATGCCGATGGAGAGCGAGAGGGTGACTTGCTGCGAGAACCAGGGGCCTTGAAAGGAGCGCTTGTTGGGGAGCGAGATGCCGCCGTCGCTGTCGTCAAACGGCTGCAGCGCAAAGAGCGGGTGTTGGTGCGCCATTGTGGGGGTGGCAATGGAGGCGGGGGCGGGAGCGGAAGCGGGGCATGCGAGGCGGCTAGCACCGAGCCTCGTCTGCGTTTGCTGTTGCTTGGCAAATAGCTGGGGTTGGGTAAGCAGACGGAGGTGGTGGTGGTGGTGGTGGTGGTGGGGAGAAGAGGCGAGAAGGTATGCCACTGCGCTGACTACGCCCACATTGAATGCACGTTCTTAATTCTCGATTGATAATAATGATGAGCTTGGCTCAACGCAACGACATAGTGATACGCCCACTTTGCGCCATGGTGCATGCTAAGGTTTCACGTAAGTTTGGGCCATGCTAAGGTTTGAGGTAAATGAATTCACAATCTTAATCTCAAAGGCCCAATGCGCCAAATTGCCATAGTCGCCTCCACATGCTCGCCTTTGCGCTTGCAAGCGTAGCAGCCTGCTTCGCCTCTGCTTCGCCTCTGCTTCGCCTCTGCTTCGCCTCTGCTTCGCCTCTGCTTCGCCTCTGCTTCGCCTCTGCTTCGCCTCTGTATGCTGCGCGTTGACGCACGCCAACTGTACAACACACCACCACCTAGTTAGTCAAGTAGTCAGTCAACTCTCTCCCTCACAATTCCACCATGGTCGAAATTTCATCTTTTCAAAATCCAACACAAAAAGCCCAGGAGGAAAAAAAGAAAAAGAAAAATAAAAATAAAATAAAAAATAATATAGGAGAGGGCCAACCAACCTCGGTGCCTCTGCTCGACCCGCATTCGCTCTCTGCATCATGGCCTGTTGGCTGCCCACTTCCCCCCTCAAGCCACTCCTCAGCGCCGTGCAGACACATGGCGACGGCCGTCCTAATTTGCGCGCCCTGTCCGATTGGCCCAATACTATCACTTCCACTCATCCCTGCCCTCCTCCCCTCTCCGTCCATCGACGACGGCGGCAACTCGCTCGCATCCAACCTGGTCGCTACTCTCTACTTGCTCCTCTCTTCCACGTCCTTGT
Organism: Thecaphora frezii; assembly: GCA_026284005.1. Lineage (NCBI taxonomy): Eukaryota > Fungi > Basidiomycota > Ustilaginomycetes > Urocystidales > Glomosporiaceae > Thecaphora > Thecaphora frezii. Next base: position 10,938 of record JALNIF010000050.1, on the reverse strand, counting down.
TCTCATTATCCTCCTCGTTCTCCTCCTCGTTCTCCTCCTCGTTCTCCTCGTCTTTTTCCTTCTTGACCCCCTCCGCCTCGACCTTGACATCCTCCGCCTCCTCCTTTTTAGCCACCGTTTTGACTCCCTTCTTGGTCACCGCCTCGTCCTTTTCCTCCTTTTTGGCCCTTTTGTTGCCCATCTTCTTCGGCCTACCCCTGCCCCTCTTGGCCGGCACCTTGGAATGATGCTCCCCCTCCGTGCCTGTGCCTGTGCCCGTGGCGGCGGCCTCGCTTCCTCCAAACAGCGCCAGGATTTCCTTTTCGATGCGGCGCTTCCACTGCATCCTCAGCTATGAATGCCCCGCGCCGCGATGACACCATACCCAAGCCCAAGCATGAAGTCGAAATGTATCAGCTCTCGCGCTATTGTCTGCTGTGGCATCCGGCTAAGGCTCGGAGAGAGGGTGCGAGAGAGAAAAAAAAAGGGGGGGGGGGGACAAAGGGCGGAGCAAGCACAAACGTACCAGCATCTTGGTGCGGCCCGGCAGCAGCTCTCCCATGTGCTTAAAGTATTCACTCGTGGGCGGGCACATCTCGAGGTATTCGCGGATCATGAGCGCTCGATCGGCGTCCGGCCACATGTTCTCGCCCCTGCCCTTGCCGGTCGGTTCGGTGGCGGCGTCGTTGTCCATCTCGATGAGGCGTTGCAGTGTCTGCTCTGGCGAAGACGTGGTCGAGTGGATCACCGTCCGTGCGAAGTGTCGAAAGGCGTGCGATATGTATCCAAGCGAAGGGTGTGGATGCTTGTCCAGCGGTGGTGATTGACTCGTCAACGATGTACCCAGAACCACTCTCCAGCATCCAACCCGCTCGCCAAGATGCTCCTTATATCCCTCTTCTCCCTTCCCCCTTTCCCTTCCTCTCACACAACCACCGCCCCATCCGATCCGCACCTTCCACCGCCTATCAAGCATCCCTTCTAGCAGAACGGAAATAGAGCACCAACCCCGATCCACCGCCCCCTTTGAGCCGTCCCTTCCCTTCAAGTTCCGCCCCGCTTTCGCTTCCGCATCCGCACTCCCTCAACCCCACTCTCAACCGTTCACAGCGCTCCTTAGATACGGTGACTCCCACTCTGAATCCTACCACAGCCAACACCGATAAGAAAAACAGCGACAAAAAAGAAAACTAAACTCTTGATTTTATCCTCGTGTGCCAAGGGTGGAAAAAAAGGCGACCAAGACTATACCAAAAACAAAGGGAAAGAAAAGGTCGGCCGGCTGAAAAGGGACACATTGAGGAAAGGGGATGGCTTTGGATCTGCTCCCGCATCCCCGAGCAAGCAGTCTCGCGCTGCGCGCCCTCTTCTTACGCCCACTCATCGTCGGATCCGTCCATGTCGCCGTCTTCAATCTCCTTTGCCAGCTCCCGCTCCCGCTCCCGCGCCTCCGACGCCCACTCCAGCTCGGCCTTGTGGCCGTTGAGCGGGTACCGCATAGCCTGCAAAAGACGAGGAGAGTAACAGGCAGGGAGAGAAGGCGAGAGGAAGAGAGGGATAGAGAGAAAGGACAAATCGATCCGCCGTCAGCCTCATCCTCCCCAAACACCCGCAGCACCAGCAGCATCCGCAGCACTCCCAACCCGCCCTTGCACCGCATCACACCGCAACGCGCCGCACCGCACATCGTGACGCGACTCAACGCTAACACGACGACGCAAACTCACCTTGACGCTCTCATTGTGCAGCTGCAGGCAAAACTGGATCCGCTGCTGGAACTGCTGCATCGGCTCCTCGGTCTCGTAGACGTCCTTCTTCTCGCGGTTCACCATCTCGGCGCGCTCGTGGTCGACGCGCGTACCGTTCGAGTCCACCACGCCGTCGCGGATCGCCTTGGCCACAATGTACTCGGCGTCCTCCTCGCTCTCTAGGTGCAGCTTCCGCGTGATGTCCGACAGCGAAATCTTCGAGTACGACAGCGAAATCATCCGGATCCCTGTCTTGATCACATTGTGTCGCAGCCGCACAATCAACGAGTACGTCTTGTCCGCCTGGAACAGCGCGCTGTGCTTCTGCAACGTCGTCTGGAACAGCGACAGATCGCCTACCCGCACCGCCTGCACAATCTCCATGTACGGCGCCAGTGCACGCCGCAGCACCGGCAGCCGGAAGAGGCTACGCTCCGGGATCTCGCCCATCAGCAGCTCGACGACAATCAGGAACTTGTGCGCCGTCTGCAGGAAGCCCGCCGCCGTTTGCGACTGGCCAACCGGCACCGAGGCCGGTACCTCCTCCTCCTTGGCCGCGGCCGCAGCGCCGCCTTCCTTCTTGGCCGCATCATCCGATGCCTCCGCCTGCTGCTGCTGCTGTTGGGGCTGCTGTGAGATCTGGGGCGCGCGTCGGATCGCCTGCTGCAGGTGGGTATGCGCCTCGGTGTAGTTGAGCTGCACGGCACGGATGCGTCCGACGTAGTAGTCGTAGCGGGCCACCTGCGGGTTGCTGGCGCTCGAGCGCGGGAACGGCGCGCGCGCCACCAGCTTGTCAGCCTGGTCGTAGAGGTTGGACTCGACGATGTAGGAGCGCAGCAGCAGGTTGATGACGGTGGCGGTGGTCTCGGAGTCATGCCTGAGCGAGGCGGTGCGGTGGAAGGCGAGAAGCTGGTTGCGGATCGAGGTGAGGCCCGACTCGGCCTTGGCGCCCTTGGCGCGGGCCGCCTCGCTCTTGAGCTCCTCGGCGCGTCCAAAGTAGAAGACGGTCTTGGCGCCGAGCTGGTCGAGCGTCCTGCGGTTGAGCGAGACGATCGTCTGGAGCGAGGAGAGCGCCTCCTGCGAGGCTTGATCGTGTTTGTGCGTGTCGGCGAGGTGGACGAGGGTGAGGAGGCGGAGGTAGGCCTGCACCTCTGGTTGCGCCTCGACCTGCCTCTGGACCGGCGTGGGCGGCTTGGCGGCCTTGTCGGCGTCGGCCGCATCCTTGGGCTCGGCGTCGACGTCCATCGAGTCGGCCGAGGGCTTGGCAGCAGAGGAGGGCGAGTAGGGTTGGGGAAGGTAGCCGAGGAGGTGACTCTGGAGGGCGGCATCCTGGGGCAGGATGGCCTCGCTAACGACGAGGGCGAGGACGTCGGGGTAAGCGTTGACCTTCCTGCGCACGTAGGGGAGGGTGCGGAGAACTCTTGCGGTGAAACGCTGCTCGACGTGGGATACGCTCCGCTCGATTAGCAGCAGGTTGTGCCTGAGGAGGGCCAGCAGCTGTTCCCTCTCGCTAGGCTTGGGAGCGGCGGGAGCCTTGGAGGCGAGGGGCTGGGAGGCCGTCTGCTCCTTGGAGGCCACAGTTGAGGAAGCGTCCGGCATTGTCGATGATTATGCTGTGGGTGTGGAGTTGTGTTTGTAGTCTGAGCGACGGTAGTCTATGCGCTAGGCGGCGGTAGCGACGTTGAGACGAATGGCGATGGACGCTGCGTCAGCGCTTAGGAAGAGCTGCGCTGGGCAAGGCCGGAGGGGGTGGCGGCGGTATTGGCGAGCAACGGGTCGGAACAAGCGACGAGAAGTCTGCTGCCAAGGCCGAAAGGAGGAAGCGGGTGATGAGGCGAAAAGGGAAGGGAAGCGACCAAAGAGGGCGAGGCAAAGGTGCAAAGTTGTTTGGCAAAACGACAGAAGAGAGCCAGAGGAAGGCGCCGGCGGCTGTATGTGGGTGTGTGTGTGTGTGGGTGTGTGTGTGTGTAGGTGTGTGTGTGTGTAGGTGTGTGTGTGTGTAGGTGTGTGTGTGTGTAGATGTGTGCGTGTAGGTGTGCGTGTGTATGTGCGTGTGTGCGTGTGTGCGTGTGTGTGTGTGCGTGCGGGTGTGCGGGTGTGCGGGTGTGGGCGTATGAGAGCGCGTGTGTGGAGTTGTCGAGAAATGGCTGTACATACATAGTTGGCGCAGGCCTTCGACTTGACTTGGCCACCAACGCTCGACGCGCGGCGGCCGATCACCGTTTGCCCCGTTGCTTGCCCAACTCGTGATTTATGTTTATGTTTTATGTTTATGATTTATGTTTATGATTCATGACCCAACTCACAAAGTGGCCATTGCGTCGTGGCCCACGCACCCTTTAACTCTCACTAAAAACACCTCTTCACCTCACCTGCTGCGCTTGGCTTCACTAGCTTTACTTTTCTGCCTTACAACTCTATGTACTCTTCACAATACAATGTGAACCCTCAATTCCACACTTCTACCACCGCGCCCAAAAGAATTATCATTCCCGGCCTCCACTTTGCACACAAGTTTCTTATTCATACAGGCATCGTCTTGTCCATGCCCCTTGGTACACAAGCAGGCGGCGACGGTAACCACGCTTTTCAGACCACAGTACTGAGTGGCCGTCGTATCACTAACCATCCGTGCATCTGCAACCCAACCACGATCGCCTTCTGCCCAGTTCCAAGCGGCTCTACAACGCCATGAACGTGTGTTTCTCATGACATACTCTTGGTTGCTACGATAGACAAGTTGCGCTTTTCTCCGCTCCATTACATTACATGCACGCGCTCCCTGTTTTGCGCCGCCCTCAGACCCTCTCGAGGACGACGGCGATGCCCTGTCCGCCGCCGATGCACGCACCTCCCACCGCGTACTTCTTGTCGAGGCGATGCAGGTTGTGCGTCAGGTTGGCGACGATGCGCGCACCGCTCGCTCCCAGCGGGTGTCCCAGCGCTGTTTGCAGACGATCAGACGAGAAACCAAACCACACCAAAAGGCAAGCCGACAGCGGTGAAAAAAGGTCAGCGACGCTCGACGAGGCCCAGCTACTCTCTTCCAGCCAGAGCCTAAGCGGCGAGCGGCGCCTTGCGACGCCCTCGACACCGTAATCACTCACCGATGGCGCCACCAAAGATGTTGGTCTTGTCGCTCGGCAGCTCGAGCTCCCTCTGCACCGACAGGAACTGCGCCGCAAACGCCTCGTTGATCTCAAACAGGTCGATGTCGTCGATCTTGAGGCTCGCCCGCTTGAGCGCTAAGCGCACCGCCTCCACCGGTCCGATGCCCATGATCGACGGCTCGCACGCCGTGATGCCGTAGCTAACGATGCGCGCCAACGGCTTGAGGCCGTACCGCTTGACCGCCTCCTCGCTCGCTACCACGTTGGCGGCGGCGCCGTCGCAGATGCCTGACGCGTTGCCCGCTGTCACGGTGCCGTCCTTCTTAAACACGCTCGGCAGCTTGGCCAGCGATTCGATCGTCGTCTTGCCCCGCGGGTGCTCGTCGACCGAAAACGTCTCGACGCTCTTCTTGACCTTGACCTCGACCGGCGCGATCTCGTCGGCAAAGGCGCCCTCGGCGTTGGCCTTTTGCCATCGCTGCTGACCTTGCAGCGCAAACTCGTCGCACTGCTCCCGTGTGATGCCGTACTTTTCCGCCAGGTTCTCGGCGGTGATGCTGTTTGGATCGGGGAGAAAACAAAGGTAGGAGGGACAAAACATTAAAAAGAATGGATCAACCCCAGTCCTTTTGGCTTAACCCCTGACGAGAGGCTCGCAAACGGCATTGCAAGAAGCTTACCCTGCGAATGGGTCGCCGCACACGGAAGCGCAGAGAGCGGCACCATCCATGCAGAAAAGAGAGAGAGAGGTCTCTCAAGCGTCAGCAAGCAAGCTTGGGCTCATGCGAGCGGGGCAACGGACCCGACTCACCCATAGGCGTCGGCCTGGGCACCATATCCGTGAGGGCGGCAGCAAGGCTGTCGACGAGCTTGAGGTCGACGCCGTACTTTCCGCCGCCGAATCGCACGCCGTGGAGGGTGTAGGGCGCCTGGCTCATGCTCTCGGTGCCGCCCGTGAGGATGACGTTGGCGTCGCCAACGCGGATCTCGTGGACGGCGTTGATGACGCTCTGGAAGCCGCTGCCGCAGAGGCGGTTGACGGTGAGCGCGGGTACGGTGACGGGGAGGCCGGCGTGGTGGCCGACGTGGCGGGCGAGGTAGGCAGCCGAGTTGTCCGAGGCGTGGACGTTGCCAAAAATGGTGGCGTCGACCTGCATCTCGGAGGGGAGCTGCGCCAGCGCCGCCTTGGAGGCATGGCCGCCGAGCTGGGAAGCGGTGAAGCCGCTGAGCTTGCCTCCGAAGGCGCCAAAGGGCGTGCGCTTGGCAGCCACGATGAATGCGTTGGTGGCGGCCATGGTTGGAATGGAAGGAGCCAAACGAGCACGAAAGAGGAGGTGGGAGGCTAGAGACGAGAGAACGAGGGTTTGGGAGAGGGAAACGAGAGCGAGCGACAAGGGCGAGCCAGCTTGGCAAATGCAGGTGGCGGTGTCAAGACAAGGGGCGGATGGTGAAAGTTGGGATGTCCAAAGGAAGGCGAGAACGTGGACTGCTAATGATTGTGAATTGGGTAGGAGAGGCAGTCGCTGCAACGGGGCTGTCGGGCCAGGTGCTGTGACTTGGCGGTGCCGGCTTACCTCGCTCTGGCTCGCTTGACCTGCTGGCCGCCCGGATGCAGAGGGAGAGAGGGTTACGTCTTCTCCACAAGAACCGCAGCCAACAACCGCCCCTCGTCGGCTTTCAGCGGCAAAGATGCACACATCGCGCCTGTGTTTTCTTTCTCTCTCTCTGCCTCTCTCTCTCTGCCTCTCTCTGCCTGCCTCTCTCTGCCTGCCAAATCGATCAAGAATAAGAATACATACCAATAACAATCGAGATTCGTTAGCTTTGCTTGCCGTCCAAATGCACGGCCCTGCCGCCCAGTCTGCGACGCGCCTCGTCCCCGGCTCATTCAAAACGCCGAGTGCCGAACCCCGGATTCGCTCCAGTCGGCACACCAACGCTACTCTCCCCACAACCAACACCTCGCAACTTAGCTTGCCCCCTTCGAGGCCCTGCTCGGCGCCCCTCTTCCGCATCCACATCCGCAGCCCCCACACCGCGCTGTCAGCCACAAACAATACAGCAAGCAAAGGAACAAAGTCATAGGCCGCCGCCCTTGTCCATCCTCCCAAAAGCATCATGGGCATCATGCGTGGATATATATATTTACGTCGATAGGTGTATAGCGAACCAGCAAGTAGAAGCGACACGACAACAACCAGCAGAGACTGCAATCATTAATGATACTGTACATACAGGGAATACCAATCTACGCAGCAAATGTATCACTACTCTGCACAAGATGCGAGATGGGCGCCGCAGTGTCGCCCAAAGCTCCCCATCCTTTTTTCCGTGCTGCGAACTTTGGAGAGGGGGGCTGGGATACATACATTTTTGGATCCAGAACATATGACGGAAGCATCTTCGCCGCGACACCATCGACCTTAGGCATCCGTCGGCCCTCTCATGCAACTGCCAACTGTCCCTTCCACATCCCCTCAATAGTGGCCGTCCCCTGCCAAACCTACCCGCTCCACCTTGCCCGACAGACCGCGCACTCCGATCGAGCCTCCATCTGCCGTCTCGCGCCGGTCGGCCGCCGCGTCCTCGTCGAGGCCCAGCAGCTCGCGCCTCCTCGCCTCCTGGATGCCTTTAAGCGAGAGGCCGTGCAAAAACGCGCCCGTCGACGATCGCCGCTGCATTTTGCTCTGCGGCGTCCTCATGCCGTCGTCTGCGGCGACCTCGTCGTCGTGCGCGTCGGCCAGGTGGTACGAGTCGTGCTGCGGTCCGTCCTCGAGCTCGTGCGGATGGTGGGCCCCGGGCAACGACTTGGGCAGTTCGGCGTTGCGCTCCGTCGCCGCTTCCATCGCCGCCGCCGGATCCGTAGTCGTCTCCCCCGAAGCATCGTGGATCGCTAGCTGCGCCATGTAGCCGTCGGGGCTTGTCGCTCGCCTCGGCGTCTGGTCGCCCTTGGCTGATGGAGGCTCGCCCTCCTCGCTGAGCGAGGCGAGCCGCTGGGGCCGCAGCCGTTCCACCGGGGCACCACCGACCACCTTCAAATCGCCCATCTTGGGATTGGTGACTGGCGCGCTCTCTTTTTGATACTGCTTCTTGGTGGAAGCCTCGATGCCGGTCTTGGCCTCGCTGCTGCTGCTGCTGCCGCTGCCGCGGATCTTCTTCCACGCCTTGAGCGCACCCTTGCGGATCTCTTCGCCTACGTCAATCACGTCCGGATGCTGCGAATCGTTGTACCACGCCTGCGAGCTGTGGATGTGTTGCGGCACATAGTACTGTCGCGGCGGAGCGGCGGTTCCCTGCGATTGCAGCAGGTGGGCACGTGCCGCTACGCCGATGGTGATCGAGTTGGCACGCTTCAACCTTCCCGTGGTCGGCAACGGACAGAAGCGGATGGCGGCGCCGCTGTTGCTGCTGCTGGAGGCAGTCGATGCGACCGAGCCCTGCCGCGTCCGCGTAGCCTGGGATTCCAGCCTCCTCCCGCGCTCGTCGCCGGGCGAGCCGTCCTTGGGCGACGAGGATCCCTGCAACGCCGCATACTCGCTGGTCAAGTCGACGACGTCGCCATCGGCGCTGCTGCCGTAGTCGCTGATGTAGCCGGAATCGCTGGCGCTCATCCGCCACGACCGCAGCTGCGAGGGCGAGAACCGAAGCAACTCGGAGGGCACGAAGCCGTCGCCGGCCCCTGCCTCGTCGCCGCGGGGGTCGTACAGCAGCACCTCGCCGCCCTCGAAATTCTTGCCGCCGTCTGGGAGCGGCTCGCTCCTCTTGAAGCTCTTGCCGAGGCGCTGCCCCTCGGCCAGCTTGATCTGCTTGCCGGCGATCGGAGGCAGTAGGAAGGAGGCCTTGAGCGCGGCACGGAATCCGCTGCTGGACCCCGAGCTGGCGCGCGACGCGCGGCGAGGCGCCTCGTGCGCATTGTCGAGGATGCCACGCGAGGGCCGTACGCCCGTCTCGGAGCCACTGACGACGCCGGGACTGGTGTCGGTGGGCGACTCGACCTCGTCGACCGACGTCGTCGAGACGATCGGGTCGTCCGATACCTTGACGTCGCGGCCGACGTAGGTCGAGCCCGTGGCAGCGGGGACGACGGCCATCGCGAACGTGTCTGCGCTAAGATGGCGCTGCAAATGTTTGGATGGAGGTGCGTCGCGTGCTTCGGACCGAGCCTCTCTTGGCTGAAGGTGACCGACCGACGATCAACTCGGATCGTACACGCGAGGGAGGTGGTCGCCTGCCGTTTGGCTCGTGTGCAGAAAGCAGCTGTGCGTTTGGCGCCGTGGTTTGGGTCAGCGAAACGTTGGTGGCAGGATGGATGAGGGAAGGGTATCAAAGAGGCTGTTTCCCTGTGATGCGGTGGGAGAAGGTTGCCACAGGGAGGAAAGCCAAGATCGTCGGCCAGAGTTAGGCGGTAGCGTTGTGGGATAGAGGGACGCGGGAGAGGGCAAAGGTGGGGGATAGCCGAGGTTGGCCACACCCAGGTGGGTGCCCAGGGTCGGCTCAAGAGAGGCATCCCCTTTGGACTGAGTCTTGTGCTTCAACTGGTCGCAGGGTGGCAGTGATCTCCATCATTGCTTTGGAAAACAGGTGGTATTGGCATTGAGGGACATGACCATGTTGGACATCCTAGCCAGCATGGCCTCTGTGTTGTCCATAGCAGGTGTTGGAGTTGCTGGCAGTACAGGTGCTGGGGCAGCCTCCTTGCTGTCCACACTGCCTTCCATGGACAAGAGAAGAGGGTAGTTGCTGACATCACCTACCAGCTCTGCTGCAGGGGCTGCCACCTTGCTCCTGCCCTTAGGTGGCATCTTGAGTGTTGTTGAGCCCATGAGAGGTCAATTGTAATGTTAAGCCCATCAGGTCTTGGGTATTGCTGTAGGTATTGACAGCAGCAGGCTGGTAGTTGTTGGGGCTTGGGAGAGGCTTGATAGAGGGAGGTATAGGATTGTTGAGGTGTACCAAGTACTCTAGATAATACTTAATACAACTGAAAAAGAGTCTAAGGTTTGATGGCCACTGCCTGCCCTTCCCTAGGCAGCATTGGAAAGTTCCAACACACCTGCCATGCATCAGTGCACCCCCTTGGTCATGTTGACTGATGGAGTGCATGTCTACCTGCCTGTCTACTACCAGCTGAGAGCCCAAATGTTATTGCCCAACACCGCTCCAGTGACCTGCTCCACCCCTCCTCATAGTTCCTTCTGTTCCATGATCTACTCTGTTCTGTGACTTGCTCTGTTCCTGTAGCTCCTGCCTCCCCTTGTATGACTGCTACTGCCATCTTGACCTGTTCCTCTTGGTTGTACCAGTCACCCATCCTGAAAAAGAAATGTATTCCCTCTTAAAAAATTCTGCCTGATTCCCTAAAAAAAGCCAACTGCCCTAATAAGTGTGGGAATCCCCAAAGTAGAAGGCCAACTGTCTGGAGAAGCAACCAAATCCATCCCTAACTTGGACTCAAAAAGGTGTAACTAGCTGCTTGGGGCATCGAAGAACGGGCAAGTTGACCCTGAATTATGGATGCATGCATCTGCTTTTCACACCTGGACATAAAAAATTCCAAAAAAGCAACCAGCACAAGCTGGCTTTGTAACTGCACAAGGGTGGGTGGGTTTGTGCTTTGCTTCCATTGGCTTTGGTTTGTTTCGGTGGCTTTGTATCCCCCACATGGGCAGTTGCAAATCGCCACCGGCTTCAAGTTGAGTGTGGGGCAGAGCACACACACACCTCACAAGCTACGAGGGTGTTCTAGCAAGCCTGGCTAGGCAGTTGTGGTTCAAGCGATCAATGGGTGAGGCAACACCTTCCCACTTTTGTTTGACTCTAGTGGCTTCCCTTGCTCCTTTTTGTAGTTGTCAGGCTACATTTTGTGGAAGCTCTGCATCATGTGATGGTTGTGTTCCAGGTCCACTTTGTATTCCACCTGCATGCATCCAAGAGGGTTAACTCTGTGTGAGCAGCGGGATTGACTATCAACTATTTCCCCACCACTGTCTTCTTTTCAAGAGCAAAGACACAAAAGAGAGAGAGAGAGAGGATCAACTGCAACAAGGTAAATAGGTGTAACAGCGGTGCTCTGTTCCAGGGCAGGAACCAGTTACAGCAGG
>JALNIF010000042.1:0-10302 GCA_026284005.1 Thecaphora frezii | reverse complement strand
TCGCTTGCTTGCTTGCTTGCTTGCTTGCTTGCTTGCTTGCTTGCTTGCTTGCTTGCCTTCCATACTAGCCTAAGCACACGATCGGCGTATGTCCCCCGTCGGTCGCTACAAATCGCCCTTTTTATCTTTGCCCCCCACTTGGGTCTACGACGCTAGCTGCGCCGCTGGGCCTAGTCGAGTGGGACCCAAGCGAAACCGCGGGCAGAGACAGACAGGCGCCCACCCGAGCTCGGGAATTCCCGACGTGGCAATACGCATACGAATGTGAATAATCAGCTATGTAGCTGTGTATTTGCGAGCGCTCTCCCTCTTGGCCGGCAGCTTAATTTCTCGATACCAACGCGGCGTACCTCACTCTGCAGCCACCACGTACTAGCTCCCACTCCGCTGCTCGACCTCGACCGCTCGACTTGCCGCCCGTCCGCTAGCCAGCGATCTACATATTGACAGCTACAACACCCAACGCACGCTGACTATAGCGCGACCAGCTTTCGCTGTGAAACCCCGACGACGCTCAATCTCGAGCGGTTGAAACCGGCGACAAATCAAGCCGACGTTATTTGCGCCCAAAGGGTGGGTCGAAGTCGTTTGGACCCCTTTTTTACGCCTTCGCTCAAACGTCGACGCACACTTATACACACGCAACACACACACACACATAATATACACATACACACGCAAAACACACACACACACACACACACACACACACACACACACACACACACATAATATACACATACACACGTACACACCCACGCACGCCTACGCACACACGCCCGCCCCTCCTCTCTCTCTCCCTCTCTCTCCCTCTCTCCCCCTCGCTCTCCCCCTTGTCTCTTTCTCGCACATCCAAACCTACCCCTTTGCTGGCCGTGCGGACTCGACGCGCATTTTGTTTGCACCCAAGCTAGTCGATCGATTAGCCAAAACCCCCACCAAAGCTAGTTTGGTCTCTATTCTACCCCTCTTGCGTTCCGCTGACTCCCACTTCCATCTGCCATCGATTGGAAGCGACGGACGCAACACTGCCAGCATCCAGCAACACTAGCCAGCACCGCCTCTTCCCTCGACTACTTCCACGACAACACCCTCACGAACCCCATTCACGGACCGCCCTTTTTTAGCCCGGCTTGCCAACGTCCGAAGGATCTGCTTGGACCCCATCCTCAAGCAGTCACACCTCCGCACACGCTCATCACACGTACGCCCGCACAGCATATACCAGCCGCTCCCACCATGAGCGATACGGCGAGCATCCAGGACGAAGCTAATACCGTCACGCCGGCCACGTCGCTCGCGGGGACAGCCGCCTCGATGTCGGGCTCGCCCAACCCTTCGAACAGCGATCATTCGGCCTCAAAGTTCAAGCTAGATGACGCCTTGACGGCCGACCAGCTCGACTCGCTCTACGACGACCTCCCCGAGGACAGCACCGCGCTCAAAGCCATCGTCGGCACCATGCGCCTCGAGATGTCCAAACGAGAACACACCATCGCGCAGCTCCGTGAAGAGATTGACGAGGTCAAGACGTCGCACTCGATCATCCTCCACCGCTCCGCCGAATGGAAGGACGAGCTCGAGCTGCTCCGGACGCGGGTGCCCGCGCTCGAGGCGGAGCTGCAACAAGAAAAGGAGGCCAGGGAGCTGGAAGCCGACCGGGTCAAGGACCTTCGGCTGCGCGCGGAAGAGAGCCGCCGCGCCATCATGCGGCTTCAGGGCGACCAGGGAGCCGCCCGCGCCAAGGCCAAATCCGACAACCGCAGAAGCATGGGCCCCGGTGTCTTGGCTTCGTGGGTCCCTCCCGGCTCATCGGGTGGCCGCGACGAACAAGAAGACGCCGAGCTCAAGCGGTCCAAGCGCGCCAGCCTTGCCTTTGGCCCCAACGCCAGCCTCAACGTTGGCGGTCGGCCAGGGCATCGCAGGACCGCCAGCGGCAGCCGCAGCGTTTCCGCCAACTCGAGAATCGGTGATGCGGCCGACGAGCCCGACGAGCCCACCAGTCCTACGCTGCAGCAGAATGCCAACGGACTGCGGGGTCTGCGCCTCTCGGGTACTTCGCTTGGACCGCACGGTTTGTCCCTGCATCCTCCCACCGCCAGCGTCGATGAGGCCAACTCCAACCCTGGCTCGCGACGCAGCTCGATGCACAGCAACGGCATGCGCTCCCCGCGGCTCTCGGGCGTCGAGCAGTTGGCGGACGGTGAGGGCGCCCAGGCAGCCGCGTCAACCCGGCTCTCGGTGCCCTCCAGCGCCGCCAGTATCCGCAATATGCTCGCGCTGACATCGCCGGCCCTTTCGCCAGCTATCGCCAGCTCCAACGGCTGCACCTCCCCCATCCTCGAGGACGGCGAAGACGGCGCCAGCCGTGCTCAGGCGGCGGCAGCTTCCGACCTGGCCACGGCGTTGCACTCTACGTCCAGCGATTTGCAGCTTGAAGCGGATCTCAAGGCCAAAGACATCGAAGTGGAGAGGCTCAATCGCGAGATGCGCGAGATGCGGAACAAGATGGAAGAGGCCATCGAGGCTAGGCTGGCGAGCGAGGCGTGCCTCAAGGCCCTGCGCGAGTTTATCGCCAACCACGATGCGGCGGCGGACGCCAGCGAGCCGTCGGACCAAGGCGGCGCCAACGGCGAGCAAAGGTCGAGCGTCGGCGCCGGCCTCCTCCGCGGCGTCAAGCTACCCCCGCTGCCGACGGACGACATCGCGGACGACGCTGCCGATGCCGGACCCTCGCGGCGCGACTCGAAGCAGGCCTCGATCGGCGGCTGGTCGATGAAGCTGCCACAGCTGATGCGCAAAAACACGTCCAACACCGGCAGCGGCTCGACGCCGGGGCAGACGCCGGCCGACGAGACTGGCTCTGCGTTCCAGGGGGTCCACTCGTCGCCCAAAAAGAGCGGATCGCCGTTCGCTGGCGCCGGTAGCGGTCCGTCGGCGAGCACGTCGATCGGCGGCAGCCTCGCCAGTCTGCTTACGCGCAACAACTCGAGCACAAACTCCACGTCAGCCGCACTATCCGACAAGCAGAACGGCGCCGCCGGCTCGACTAATGCGGCTGACCCGGCGGATAGCAAGGCGGCAACCGCCGGCGTCGAGGGGACAGCATCGCCTCCGGTCGCCTCCAACGCCTTCAAAGGCTTTGGCTGGTTCAAGAAGGGCTCAAACGCTCAGGGTGCGACGGGCGCAGAGGGCGCAGGGTCTCTGCCGCTCGAGTTTGAGGACAAAGTCATGTCGCCGCCTTTCCGCTCGCTGGACCACGACCAGGTCGTGATCCGACGGCAGTCGGTCGCCCTCACTCCCGAGTCTGTTCACGCCCGGTTGGGCGAGGAGAGCGACGACACGGCACCCAAGAGGCCGGCCGAGCCAGAGGTGTCTGCGCGGGCGCAAAAGGCGCTCGAAAAGACGGCCAACGTCGAGATGGGCGGAGACTTTGTGCCCGCGGCTTTTGATTGATCGGTTGCGGAAGGAGGAAAGGCAGAGTAAAGGGAGGAAGGGAAACGGTGGAAAACAAAGATTAGGCAGCACGAGGTCAAAGCGCGTATTCGCCGCGGATCGCTCGATGGTTGTTGTGCGAGGGCTGCTGGATGGGAGGAAAGGTTGGTCCCCGGCTTGTATGTTGACGTTTTCTTTTTTCTTTCTAAAGATGTATCATGTATCCGCGGCTGCGGCCGCGCAGGCGGGTAGGTAGTGTATGGGTTCTGTTTCCTTAGTTTTTCTTTCTTACTATTTTGCGCAGTTGTGTAGGTCGGTCTCTTAATCTTTTACGAATTGGACGACGGCAACGGCATAGTCGAAACGAAAATTGGAACGAGGGTGCGTGGGGTGTGCGGTGTGCGGTGTGGGTGCTATGCGTTTGCTTGGTCGGAGGAGGAGGATGAGGACGAGGAGGAGGATTCTAGGGCGTCGAGCTGGTCTGCGATGGTTTCGAGCTGGGATCTGGTCCATTTGATGGCTTGGTTGAGGATGGTTAGTTGGCCTAGCGTGTGATGGCGTGGGACGAATGCCAGCACGAGAAACAAGGTATAAGATCAGGAAGCAAGAGGAAGCGATCAGAATCCGAACCTCGCCGGATCCACAGCTTGGGTGTGGCATGAAGAAGCAAGACTCACCCTGTCTATACACTCTGACCATATCGTATACGCTCTGTCGGATGGGAGCCTCTGAGTTCCTCGCCAACTCATCCACCTCCCCCTCCTCCTCTCGGCTATGGGAAGGCACGGCAGCCTTTACAATTGCGTCCACCGCCTTGAACGATTTCCGCTTCTGTACCAGCAGCACCTCTAGCGTCTCTAGCACCTCGGCTTGTTCCTGCAACTTTCTCAGCTCTTCCGACTGCGCCTCTTCGTCCGCGCTTGGAGGGGAGTCGAGGTCAATTCTCCGCTGAATCTCATCGAGCAATCCCTCAGGCGGCCCTTCGGCGCAGCGCAGCCACCTGTACGTTCCCGTCTCCGACTCTGCCTTATCGGGATGCACCTGGCCCAGTTTGAGGGTGAGAAAGTCATCCTCGCCCTCGGGCAGCACAAAGGCGTAGGACCCCAACAACTCTTCGTTGCTCTTGGGACCGTAGTTGTTGAGGACCTCGGCGCCTTGTGCGATGTCGTAGCGTGCGGTGAGCACGATGCGTACCTCGCCCTCCGATTGGGCGGAGGGGGAGGGGGAAGGGTGGCTGGACCAGGTGACGGCGGTGGAACGCGCGTGGTTGGGAAGATCGAGGCCCGGAATCAAGACGGGGCCGGCATCGGCGGAGAGAGAGGGGAGGAGCGTGGGTGGAAAGGCGCGAGAGAGGCTGACGCTGTTGCTCCATCGGTAGAGTTCGAGCGAGGGACGGAAGGCGCCGGTGGAGGAGGAGGAGGAGAGGGTGAGATCCCCATCGAGGCGTTCGAGCGTCTCGAGAAGCACGTGTACAATCGAGCTCGGCGATGCTGCGGCGGCCCCACGTTGCGCCTGAAGCCAAGCATAGATGGCGCGGTACTCTTCCTCCGTCTGGCGCAGCTTCTCCAACGCGGCGCCATAGAGCGGCGTAGCTTGCAATAGCTCCAGTTCCCTCGGTCTGAAATGCAGCGGGATCAGGATCAACCTTGGAATCGCCTCGACGTATCCGACGTGGTCGAACAGCGCACCTATCCCCCCCTCTTGCCTTCCGGAACTTCCTGGCTGGTTCGAGAGCGAGATACAGAGGAGCCGAACGAGAAAGACGTAGAGAATGGCCCACTTTTCCGGCGCGAGGTCGAGCGGGCCGGCGTCGGGTAGGAGGGAGGCGATAGCGGAGCGCGCACCGACAGAAGAGATGCAGATGCGCGAAGGTACGCTGATCACGGCGGTTTCCCCGGTCAGCGGGGAGGTGGCATAGAGACCGAGATGGGTCGCAGCGTCTTTGGACCGGGGAGGGACACAAGAGTGGACGAGATGCAAGGGTCAGCCTAGGAAGTAAGGATCGACGTCGGGAAGCGGATAGGATGCTCACCCCTGGCGACCTTGACGTGTGGGTGGAGCTCGATGCCGTGCTGCGCGAACCAGGTGGCCAGGCGAGAGGCCGGGCCTTGGTAATGGTCCATGATGTTGAAGCGTCTGGGGAGGGGGAGCGTGGGCTGGTGGTGGTGGTGGTGGTGGTGGTGGCAGTTGTTGCGGGCGCAGGAAACTGTTTCAAAGAGGGAAAGAGAAAAGAAAAAAAAATAAAATAAAATAAAATAAAATAAAAAAATAAAATAAACCCATCTAGGCGCGGGTGAGCAAACCATCGTTTGTGGAGGGCTGTGGAGCGGCCAACGCGCGTCATCACCTCCACACCAACACTCTTGACGTGAATCACACGTAACCATAAGGGTGAGTATCACGTGCTTGACGTGAATCACACGTAACCATAAGGGTGAGTATCACATGCACTCTGTGTTTGCCTCATCTCTTTGCAAAACTTACGACACTCAGACGCATTCGTGATTGCTGGCACTGTCCGCCATTTCATTCCCTCCAACCCTCACCATCGCCCAACCGCACACATCCTTTCCCCCTCCTCTTCCATCCTTCCGCCCCTTCTCCACCATCCTACTCATCCCCATCCCCCTCTAACCACCAACCATATGCAGCCCAGCAACAATGCCACCCTCCGAGCCCATCGTCATATCCGACTCAGACTCCGACACCGCCTCCGAGTCCGAACGCATCCTCACCACTGCCTCTTCATCCGCCCCTGTAACTACTAACAAGCCTCCCTCGCCCCGATCAAAGCTTCCTGCTCCTGCTCCTGCTCCCGCCCCAGCTGCTGCCGCCTCGCTCTCCACCTTGATTCCCGATAGGGCGCAGCTCGAGCGCGAGCGCCGTCTACGCAACAAGAAACGCCGCATAGAACAGGGAATCAGCGTCAGTTCTGACGAGGAGTTCGAGGTACATACCAAGCCTGAAAAGAGGTTCAAGGTCGGTGCTGTCCCAGCTGCAGCCGCCGCTGCCTCCCCCATGTCGCCGAGACCGAACCCCTCCGCCGTCAGGAGCGAATCGCGCTTCGACTCGATAATGGCCGAGGACCGTTTCTGGAAGGGTACCGTCAAGTGCTCGTACAACCGCTACGCCGCCTCGCACAGACAAGGCGCGACGGTCGCGTCCATGCTGCTTCCGGCTACCCCCTCCGCCTCCCGAGGCCTTCGCGAGGCTGTACTCGCCACGTACGATCTGAACATGGAATGGCTATACCCGTTATTCCCTCGCGATGTCAACGTGACCCTCATCCTCAACCCAGATAAGGGCGACCACCGCACCGACCCCTCCATCACGGGACCCGGCCTCTACTCGACCAGCGCCTTTCCCGCCTTCGTTCGATATCCCGGGTGGAAGATCTGTGTGCCCAATAAGCCAAAGCAGGGATGGCTCACCCAGCACATGAAGTTTCTCTTCTTGGTGCACGACGACTTCTTCCGGGTCGCTATCCTCAGCGGGAACCTCAACGGCTTCGACTGGGATCGGATCGAGAATACGGCGTTCCTCCAAGACTTTCCCCTCATTCCGGCGGGCGCGGACCTGGGCCCATCGCCTCAGCGAAGGCCAGGCAACGACTTTAAGGAGCAGTTGCAGCGCGTGCTCAAGAGCCTCACGGTGCCGCGGGGCCACGCCATATGGGCAGCGCTGGAACGCTTCGATTTTCGGCAGGCAACAGCGCGGATCGTGGCCAGCTGGCCCGAGGCGCGCGTGCTGAACGGGTGGAAAGCGATCGAGACGCAGGGCCTGGGTCGGCTAGGCAAGGTGGTGCGCGAGCTAGGCATCCAGCAGCAACGCGGCGGTGTCGTGCTCGAGGCGCAGGGCTCGTCGCTAGCCAAGTACGATCGCAAGTGGCTTGAGCATTTTCACCTGCTCGCCTCGGGCGTGGATCCGCGGGAGGTGCTGCCGCTGGCGGGCAAACCCAATGAGGTGCACCGCGGCTACCTGACGGCGTTACAGCGCAAGGCCACGACGGACGACGAGCAGCGGGAGCGCGACGGCTTCGACACGCGAGGATATCCGCCGATCAAGGTGCTGTTTCCGTCGCAGCGGTATGTCGAGACCATCGCCGTCGAGGGACCGCCGGGAGCAGGGACGTTTTTCGGCAAGGCGACCGACTTTGCCGCCTCTGAGGTCAAGCACCTCTACCACCAGCCGAGGAGCCAGCGCGGCGACGTCATGATCCACGCCAAGTCGCTGCTCGCCTATCTACCTTCGGAACGGGCTACGATCGACGAGGCTTTCAAAAACAGCAGTCGCAGCGACATCGGCGGCTTTGATAGCGGAGGCCGTACGCTGGCGGAAACGGGCAAGACGGAGGCCGAGCGGCCGATTGGGTGGACGTACATGGGATCGGCCAACTTTACACGGGCGGCACACGGCAACGTGGGGGGCAAGGCGGGGGCGGCGACGCTGTCGACGTCCAACTGGGAACTGGGTGTGGTGTTTGCGCTGTACAAGAGCGACGTGGAGCGCGAGGGCGTCGAGTGCACGGCGCTGCGGGCCGTCGCCTACGAGCGAGCCGCACCAGCGTACAGTGCACAAGACAGGCCGTGGAACCATTCAGAAAGTGGATGCGAATAAGAATAAGGATAGAGAATCTTAATGCGACGCTCGACTGGCTGGCGTGACACTGAGGCGGCACAGTGGTACTGATGAGAGCAGGCAATAGCAGAATTGCCAAGTGTAGTTGAAGCATAGGCCAAGAGGTATGAGTAGAGTAAGAGTGACAAGGGCTGCAACTACGGCAGTAGTGTGACGTTGCCAGCCAAGTGCGTGAAGCCATGGCTGCTTGGCTGCAGAGGGACGGCTCGCGTTGCCAGCCGCGGGGTAAGGCCACTTGAAAAACTTTGAACGCGAGCCATTCAACCAATTCAAAGGCGGTTGGAGTGGTGCAGCTGCCAATACAAAGCGGCAAAGTGGCCGAATAAAGCAGTCGGATTTTTTTGTTTTGCTTTTTGGTAGTTGTGTGGATTTAGAAAACAAACGCGGGAAAAGGAAAAGCAAATTGTGAATCGGGAAAAAAAGAAGGTGGCGTGCCCGTTGGCGGTGATCAGAGAGCAAAACGGCCAAACGGCCAGCATGCACATGCTCGACGCCATATCATTTGGGTGCGGCTCGCTTCCCCACCACCAACATTCCCCGATTGCCGCAACTCGACTCCCTCGCTCCCGCACACCACCTCACCCCACCTACTTCCCTACCCACCTACTTCCCTACCCACCTACCCACCTACCCACCGCTGCCTCCTCACCCCTCCACACCACGCTCCACCTATCTACCATCTACGGCCCGCTCGCCCGACCACCTCTACGCCGAGCCCACGCCTCCACACGCTTAGCCTCGACACCCACCCGCTCACCCACACACCCCTCTAGCTACCACCACCACCGTCACCACCACCACCACCGTCACCACCGCCACCCTCCTTTGCCACTCGGCCCTCCTCCTCCACAGCAGCTCCGCCAACATGCCACCAAAGGGAAAGGACAAGGGAGGCGGTTCCAAGGTCACCGTCGACAAGGTGCGTAGGGCGCCGCTCTCCCCTCCACACTACTCTCGCACACCTTGCACTGACGATGCTCCTCCTACTTCTCATCCCTCTCCTCTCTTGACGCGCTCCGCTATTCCACCTCGTTGCGCTTGCTCGCGCGCCGGACGCTGCAGACCTTCGGCATGAAGAATAAGAAGGGTGGCAAGGGCCAGAAGCAGGTCCAGCTCATCCAGCAGCAGCAGGCGACGGCGGGCAAGTCGAAAGAACAGCTGGCGCGCGAAAAACAAAAGGCCGCCGAGAAAAAGGCCGCCGCCGAGGCGGCCAAGATGCGCGCCGCCGACCCGCTCTTCACCATCACACAGCCCAAGGTACCGTTCGGCGTCGATCCCAAGAGCGTCACGTGCGCCTTTTGGAAGGCGGGAAAGTGCGACAAGGGTTCGCGCTGCAAGTACGGCCACTCGCTCGACGCCGGCCGCAAGGTGGAGAAAAAGGACCTCTACACCGATACAAGAGAGGACGACAAGAAGAACGACACCATGGACAAGTGGGACCTGGCCAAGCTCGGCGAGGTGGTGCTCAGCAAGCACGGCAACCCCAAGAGCACCACCGACAAGGTGTGCAAGTTTTTCCTCCAGGCCGTCGAGGACGGCAAGTACGGATGGTTCTGGGAGTGCCCCAATGGCGGAGAAAAATGCATGTACAGGCACAGGTTGCCCCCAGGTTTCGGTGAGTATCGTCTCGCTTCGTCGGTCTCCCCGCTTATATCGTCCAGCGTCCCCCCAAAGAAGGGGGGGGGGAGGGGGGTTTCCAAGTCCCGGGTCACATTTGCGATGTAGCCGACCCCTTTTCTGACCGCCGTCTATGCCTTATTCCCGCTTTTGTCTCTCGCCATGCTCCCGTCTTGGCCATCGCTTCACAACTCAAAACCCTCCCCCCACCCCTTTAACCCCGCTTCCGACTGTGCGCCCGCAGTGCTGAAATCGCAAAAGAAGGAGCTCGAGGAGCTGGAAAAGGCCAACGAGATTTCGCTCGAAGACTTCCTCGAGACGGAGCGGCACAAGCTCGGGTCGAACCTGACGCCGGTGACGGCCGAGACGTTTGCCAAGTGGAAAAAGGAGCGGGTGGACAAGAAGGCGGCCGAGGAGGAGATGCTCAAGGCCAAAAAGGCGGCGCAGGCGCAGGCCAACAAGATGGCGGGCCTGAGCGGTAGGGAGATGTTTACGCTCAACCCGGATATGTTTGTTGATGATGATGAGGGTGATGAGGATGGAGAGGTGAGTTTTCTTTTGGGCTTTTCCAGGCTGCTGCTTTTTTCCTTCCAGCGTGCCTTAATGTGGAAT
>JALNIF010000026.1:0-25788 GCA_026284005.1 Thecaphora frezii | reverse complement strand
TCGAGCCTAGTACGGGGCACATTTTTATGCCGAACACTTTTCCTCCCTCCTCCTTCCAACAAAGCGTCGAAGGGCATATGGCGCATTTGCTTCGTTCCTACTTTGTCCAAGATGGATACTTTGATGGATTCCGTTTGTTTTGTCATCGCGTGGAATGCGTAATGTAAATCGTGCAGCGAGGAGCAAGCGAGGGACAACGGAGAGTGAGAGATGGGGGAAGGGTGGATCTAGAGCTTGCTCTTGTGTTGTTCGAGCTCTTCGGCGCCTTCGATGGCTTGGCACAGCTGTTGGGCCATTTGGCAAGTTATGCCCGTATACATCGTAAGCGAAAGGCGAGAATGCGAGGGTGAGCAAAGTCTCGCACTTTTACGATCCGACCGTTGGGTGTCGGGAGAAGGCGAAAAGAAAACAAAGACCCCGAACCACTCACCCCATCAACGGCTTTAACAACCCACAGCGCACCCTCCTCGGTGGCGAGCCACTCGAGCCCTTTCCTGTTGGGCTCTTTGTCGGCGATACTATCCTTGGCCTTCAAGAGTCCCCACACGTGGCTGGTGACCTGGGGGCCCACGCCTCCCTGGGCGCGCAGCGCGGCGATGGCGACGAGCGAGGTGCGGAGCCGGTTGACCTCCCACGCCGGGTGGTCGGCCAGGTGGGGCGGGTCGCCGGGCAGCGAGTAGGTCGAGGGCGGCGCAAACAGCGGACCATACTCGGACTCGACGATAAACACGGGAAGGTCGGGGTGCGAGGCGCCGAGGATCTTGAGCAGCTTGGAAGAGTGCGGAGTATAGATGTCGTCCCAGAGCGAGTAGGCGGCTTTGTGCACCGATGGGAGGCGGTCGGGTGTGATGTGCCTGAGCAAATGTCGGCGAGGTGCGGGTGTTGGTGAGTTGGAGGAGGGAACGTTTGGGCACAGAGGGGGGAAGGAGTGGGAGGAACCTACCTCCTCGTCTCGGTCGGCAACGCCTTTACCAAGTCCGCGTCCTCCTCTACCGCCTTTCTCAACGCCGCCAAGTTATTAATCACCTTTGGAATCCCAATGAACCCGATACACTTGAGCCCGACCTCGCGCATCAGCAGCGCGCGGTCCTTCCTCTGCTCTAGATCGTTTGCCAGATCTCTCGTGGCGACCCTGTGGAGCGACTGGAGGGAACCCGGATTGTTGAGAGTGAGGATGGTGGCGGTGGCGAGCGAGAGCCACTCTCCCCATCCCAGGCCACGGCGAGCGGCGTCGGCTTCGAGTTGGACAAAGTGGCTGCGCAGCACGTCGAGACGCGGTGTTGGGCTGGGATCGGCGGAGCGGCCAGCGGGGAGCGTGCGCGTTGGCGAGAGGAGCGAGGAGCGCGCCGCAAAGGTGGGCTGCTTGAGCAGCTGTTTGAGCGCGGTGGGGAGCGAGCGGCCTTTCGACATGGCGGACAGGCGGCGATCCGACGGGAGAGGAGTGGGGGCCGATGGTGGGAAGCAAAGGGAGCGAACGGGCGGGAAGTGGTGGAAGCGAGGCGAATCGCCTCGGCTTGCCGCGTTTGCCGACCACCGGCCATCCAACCGCGCCAACCGCCGGTCCGTGCGCGCTGCCGCCCTCCATGCACTTGCCGTCACCCATGTGGCCCTCTCCATGTGGCCCTCTCCATGTGGCCCTCTCCATGTGGCCCTCTCCATGCCGACCTCGACGGTAGCCTAATGTGGCCCTCTCCCGGCCGACCTCGACGGTAGCCTAACGAGCCGACCACGCAGCTTCACACACACCGCCCTATCCACTCTCGCCACAGCGCTGCCCGATTGTCGTCAAGATGCTACTATATAGAAAACGTCCCCGAGAGTCGAGATCAAACGTAATCGTACATCGCCATGGTGTCCCCTTGGAGGGTAAAGTTGTAAATGAAACGAGGCACGTACTTTTGGACTGATGCCGGCCGCCTGGCATGCTGGCCTGGCGGACCAGCTGGTATCGTGGCGACGAAAGCCGTACCAGATTCGACCAGATCCCGTTGCTTGCAATCTGACGTGGAGGTACTCTGCTTGGGCCCATCGGTCTCCGCTCCAACCCGCCCGCTTGGCCCGCTCCACCATCGTCATCGTGGCGGCCGTCACCATTACAGCTTCCCGATCCCATCGCCCGGCCAATCGATCACGTCTGTGCTGATCAGCATCGCTACTAGGCAGACGGCCAATACAAAGGCTACGCTGATCCACATCCACACTGTCTCCCTTGCCGTTACCGATTCGAACCCCTCGGGCGAATAAAGCCCAGCACCGCTGCTGCCGCCACCGCCGACCTCTCTAAAGTAGCTCGACTTGTTGGCCTCAAGGTCCTCGCCCTCGTCTGAGTCGTACCCGTCGTGAAGCGTGCCCGCCGGTGCCCCTCTATCCTTGTCAATTCCCAGACCGCTCAGCAGATTGAAACGGGACGATGATTTTAGGCCGTAGAGCGAGCGTTGCCGTCCGTCGTGCGATGCCCTCGAGCCGCCCTCTTCAAGATTGACCTCTGCCAACGAGACAGTATCGTCGGCGTCGGTGAGCGCGAACGCCGCGCCCGCCGAGCCGTCCTCGGCCGAGATTCGAATGATTGGCGGTGCCCCGGCAAGTGCCTTGCCCTTGCCCTTGATGGGCGAGCTGTGCGTTGGCCCGCGTTGCGCGGCAGCAGACGGCTGCGCGTCGTCTCGGTCGGGAAAGATCTCTGGCCAGGAGACGTCGACTTGGCCGTTCTGCAGCTTGGACATGGCCAGCGCCTCTTCGGCCTCGTCGTCGACGCCGAGCACCCGAAAGCTGTGCGCGATGCTGCGTCGGCCCGCATGCCCAGTCGAAGTCCCTATGGCGGCGCCAAACGAGAGCCTGCGCTGGGTGGACGAAAAGCGCCGTGGCGATAGCGGTACTGCATCGTATGCGTCGGCTTCGCCAGGCGCACGGATCGAGCGTCTAGGTGCGGAGCCGGATGGCGTTGGAGATTCTGTTTCCGCTTCATCGTCCGCGTTCGAGCCGGCGAAGGCGCCGTTGCTGGCGGCTGCGATGGGGCTGGTGTCAGTGGACCTGATGAAGTGGGTGACTTGGGAGCGGGGCCCGGGGTTGGGAGAGGCGGCGCTAGGAGAGGGCGAGCGTGGCAGGATGTTTTTGAGCGAGGAGGCCATCGCGGCGCTAGAAGGGGGTGATGGAGAATGGGTTCGACGGGCGGTCGGTGGAAGCGAAAACTACGACGAAGGGCGCGGAGATGAAGCCGTTGCCATCTTAGTCGGCTGCGTCCGCGGAACGAGTCGAAGCGAGCCGATTGCTGGTGGCGGTTGGTCGAGAGCGACCGAGGGGCTGGCAACAGAAAAGGTGCAAGGGTATCGAAGCGCTTGCTGTCCTGGGCTCGAGCTGGAGGCTCTGAAGCGTATGGAGGCTGTGGGCGGTGGCAGGTAGGTGGCGAGGGCAGGGTGTGGGAGGATACGAGAAGATCTGACCGGTGAATAATTATGAATGTGATTTGTCCAGCGTAACCCTCCCAGCCGCGTTCTGGCTGGGTCTATGCACGCAGCGCCACAAACTCGCGGTGGCCCCGGCACCGTCTACCAACGACCCTTTTTCCAGTTTTGAGGGTATGAGGGTGTGAGTATGACTTCCAGTTCCATCCAGCACACGGATCCGCCCTCTTCGCACCGCGTCTCGTACGGTTCACCACCCCTGCTCCGTACCTGACGCGACCTCTTTTTTTTCTCCACCTTTTTTCTCATTTTTATCTATTTATTTATTCACAGCAGGAAAAAATCATTGCTAGACCGTCGCTAGGATTTTTTTTTTTTTTTTTTGAGTCAGGCTGGCATGGTATGGAATGGTCTGCAATGGTACAAAAGCGCCTCTCCAGACCAACTCGACTAAAAAACTAGCGATGGTCTAGCAGGAATTCTTTGCTGCTGTGATTATTAATTTTTTTTTTTTAAAAAAAAAAAAAAAAAAAAACAAAAAAAACACGTTGTATCAGCTCGAGTGCTGCAAGGGTCCGCTCGTCACTGCAGGGAGGCCGCATTATCTAAGCGCATTAGCTACCATAAGGCACATCAACCCACAACAGACAAAAAAAATACCCCGTCGGGATTTCCCACTCCGCCCCCACCAACTTCGCAAGCACCGCTCTCGCGACCATCGGAGGTCAGATGGCGGTGATTTGGCGGATACCGGTGGGTCAATCACATCTGCTGGACGGCGCCCCTTTCAAGGCAGGCAGCGCCTTGGATAGAGGGGTCAAAGAGAGCAACTCTCTGGCGACCGCTGCTCGGCGAGCTGGAAAGGGGCAGGAGCTGGCAAACCAAACCAACAGAGTAAAAATACGAATTACGAATTACGAATGTACCGCGGAGCACGCATGTCCAAAGAGACGCGCCCCAGGCCGAGCGGGCGCTTTACGCAGCGAGACGACCCACCTTGGAGGCACCCTTCGAGCACGCCGAAGCGCGAGCCGATGGTGGTGACCTGCCTCGACCAGAGTCACAGTCACGGCGTGAGTCTCAGCCAAACGGGTTGGGCGAGTTGAGGAATCCAACCAAGCGCACATCTGGTGACTAGTCATCTTTTGTGTAGCGGTTGGCACCTCACTTTTCAACTGGGCGTTGCGCTGCCCAACCGAGCCAGGCAAACTCAACCTTCCACCTCGCTTCCGCCGCAACCGCTCCAGAGTCTGTGCACACAGGTAGAGCCGGTTGCGCAGTGGTGGGTGAGGGTGCGAGTATAGGGGGTTAGTCGCAGAAAGCGTGGGCGGACGAGGCCTTGTCTCTTGACTTGTCCGTGGCGGCGATGAGGGTTTGGGGGAAGGTGGGCGCGGGTCACTTGGGCGCCGCCACGAAATAAGAACTACGAATCATAATCACGAATACGAATCAAGAATTGTGAATGCTTAGAGCGCGAGATTTCCGCTGCACGCTGCTCGGAGCGCGCAGCTCCATGCCTCCACGCTCGCTCGCTTGGATGGCGCCATGCGCAGTCGCGGTACATAGATGCAAGCTGTAGTTAAGTAGATGACTGTAGCTAGTCACGGCGTCAAGTCGCTGCTCTGCACGTGTGCTAACGTGCCAACGTGCCAACGTGCCAACGTGCCAACGTAGCCCGTTCAAAGCGCAAAGCGAGTCGCTGTCGAGCTTGTGCAGCGCGATGGTTGTTATGCTTCGTAATTAGATTTGTGGTTGCAAAACAAAACGCCGGCTGCACGAATACCGAGGCGTAACACTTCAACTGATGAGTCGTCTCGTGTTTGCTGCGTTTCCCCTTTGCCCCCTGTGCACTCGAGGCGGCGGTGGTGCGCAAGGATAGAGCGGGTTGTCGCAAAAAGTGCACGCTATGTATGTACCCCACCGCCTGCGACGGGTGGGCTGGGCATATTGGTTTTTGGATTAATTCTTCATTTGGCATTGGGCAAGGCCAAGCTGAGGTACGTTGCAGCAGTACTTTGATGCATTCATTTTCCAGCGCATACGATTGCTTTGTTAGGCGGTGTTATCTCTGCAGTGGGAGTGAGAGTGAGGAGGCGTTGCATCTGCCTGCCCATCCGCTCCGAATCCCCTCCGTGACGCCGTGCGCCGCTTCGCCGCTGCGCGCTGCCCAAAACCGCAGCGATTTCGTGTTTGGGGCGGACGGGCTCCCTGACTGATGGAGGATGGATGGTGCCTCGCCACCCTCAACCCCCGCTCGCCACTTGACACTTACCTGCTAACCTGTGCTTCGCCTTGGCCTGCCCATCGCCATATCGTCATTCGCCATCCCTCCCCCTGGACCGTCACGCATCGCTCGCCCTCGTCCTTCAAGAAGCCTCTCACTCCATCCGCCCTCATATCCACCCACCGTCCGTCCATCCCTCCGTCGGTCTGTAAGCCTCTCTCCTGCCTCGTCCTAACCTCCACCTGTCCTCGCTCCCATCCAGTCGTCCCGCAGTCCCGTCGCACTGGCTCTGCTCATCCATCGTTACCAATCACACTGCTAGCCCGCATTCGTCCTGCACTCTCAACCAACGAGCGACCAAGCAAACACTCTACTTTACACCACTCCTATTCTTAGCGTTGATCCCATCGCCGCCTCGCCCGGTCAGATCAGCAGCAGCAGCAGCTAGACCAGCGGCAACAACAATGGCCTTTGCCCAGCATCCCAGGTCGAGGCCTGCTAGAGGCCTTCAGAGCACCCCCTCGCCCATCCATTCTTCAGCTCTGGTCTCCAACTATGCCAGGCCTTCGCAGGATCAGGCACACGACTGGAGCATTGTCTTCCCGGGCAGAGTCAAAGAAGCCCCTCCCGCTGAACCAGAAGCGGATCGGTTCCAGGGCAGTCAAGAGGGTGAGCAGTGATTGCGTGGCCCTGGCCAATGCCCTAGCACTTCATTAACGCTGACCGTCGCACCTTGTGCTTCCGCCCGGTCCCGTTCATTTACCTTCTCCAGGCGGATCTGCACGGGAAAGCCCTTCGGATGGAGATGCTGATCACGATGCGAGCCCGGGCCTGGAGCTGACGCTGCCTCCTTTGCACGATGGTACGGGTCGCTTTGTCGGTGCGAGCGAGCCGTCCATCTCGCCCGGTCCGTTCCCTGCTGAGGAGGTGCCCTCGCTACTCTCGCCGCTGTCGCCCCCCTCGGAGATCTACAGCGACAGCGCGCTCAGCATCACTGACTCTCATGGCGATGCCGACGAAGAGGTCGGCTTTGGTTCCGGCTCCGACTTTGAATCGGACGCCATCGCTTCTGTGCCCAGCCGTCCTGGACGATCCCGCCCGAGGACCGCCAGACGAGGCTCCCGCTTCAGCGCCACCAGTGGCGTCGACGGCTCCGTACTCAGCGGTCGGAGCCAATCGCGGACGAGCCAGCGCGTCGGCATCGACGGTTCCTCATTCATTAGCACCTTGCCCGATCCTAGCGTGATGACGACTTCAGTCAGCACGAGCCGAGCCTGGTCATGGCTCAGCGGTAATCAGAGCCTCGCGAGCGCACTGGAGGAAGTGCCCGAAGTAGCCTCAGCGTCTTCTTCAAGGTGGACGTTGGACCCCGCAGCGAGCCGCCGCTTCAAGCTCAAGTGGAGGAACAGCACCGGCGCTCTCTCCGTGATCTCGACCTCGGACTCGGAGCAGGATCTCGCTGGCCAGGCGGCTTGCGGCGGCGATGGAGGGGCGGAGACGCCTGCGGCAGAGGCAGAGGAGCATTGGTACGAGAGCGACTTGGTCAATAGCAATCTGGCCCAGAGCGCAGGTCTCGCTCTAGGTGCTGGACCCGACACTGTTTGGCGCCGACCTAAGAGGCGCCATCGACACTCGGCCACCGGGCGCAGCAGCAAGCGGAGCAACACAAGCCAGAGCCAGAGCGCAGCTCAAATCCGGGGCGGTAGCCAGGCCTCCTATGCATCGTTCGGCGATCGAGGGGTGAGCGCTCGCAACGGCAGGGGCAGGAATGCCGCATCTGACGGATCTCAACTCTCGAGGCCGACGCGTGACCGCGCGGCGCTGTGCGACAACAACAGCACCGGCAACAAGGTCGTCCGCAAGCTGCTCAAGAGGCTCTTTGATCTGGAGCCGGAGGTGCTAGACACTTTTCTCGGTAACGAGGCTGCGTCCCGGCAAGCTGTCGTCCGAAGCCAACCGTCGGCTTCAAGCTCGTCTCCCTCGATTGCCACGCCCACGCTTGGTTTTGCTCTGGAGCGAGGCCTCGATGCTCCGCTCGCCATGGTGCCGTCTCCTACAAAATGGCCTCCCACCAGCGAGTCAGATGTCCGTTCACGCCCGGCTACGAGACCACGTTTGCTCGTCGATGGCCGAGAAGCCCAGGACGATGCAACCCCAGACGCAGAGGCCGGCGATGGCACCGTGACGCCGACGCAGTCCGAGCTCGATCTAACGCGCAGCCCCCTGTTTGATTTGACGCGGGCGGTCCGAGGAGAGCGTCGCCCGGTCGACGTCACAAAGGGTGCGGGCCTCACGTACGAAGCCCTGGCACGGCGTCGGAGCGTGTCTTCGGTGTCTGCGACTAACGATGCAGCGGCCGAGGAATCTAGGTCGGTGTTTGAGCCGACCACGATTGAGGCGCTGCAGGCCTTGGTCAACAGCGTGATGCCGGTGCCGATGCCCTTCCGGATCCTGGGTGCGCTGGCGCGCTCGTTGGGCTGGTCGCGTAGCATCTGGCGGAATGGCGGCGAGGACAAAGCGTACGGGCCACGCTACGGAACGGATGAGGGCGCGTCAGACATGTCCGGGCTGGGCGATGACCGGCGCTACCGTTACGACCGGCTGCTGTCGGCGCAGCAGGCGAAAGCGTGGAGCCGACAGTACCGCGGCATTCAGCTCGCCAACGACCAAGAGGACGACACGAGCATGGATGTGCCAGAGTGCTGGCGCGGCAACGAACATCCAGCCTTGGTCGGCGACTCGGTGTGAAGAGAAGGACACTCCATTCCCTCACCACATGTACCGTGCCGTCACTTTGTACATTATTCCCTAAGCATTGGCGGCGTGGACGGCGCCGCCACTCGAGCCGCCCTTTGGCGACCTCGGATCAACAAATGAGTTAGCATTTGCTTTTTTATACTGTTGTTTGTGTTTACCAGCAACTGTGGCCATAGAGCTACGTATGCACCGTATCCTGTCCGATCTGCCGAGGTAAGCATGGTATGGCGCAGGGAGTACGGCGATGGGGGCGTCGCGGAAGTGCCCTTTTTCTCTCACGGTTTGTCCTGAGGCCGCGTTTTTGGCTGGCGTCTTGGAAAAACACCAAAAGTTCGGAACTCGCAAGTTTCCAGAACTTTTTCCCCCTTGGTGCTTGGCTTTTGGCTGCATTACTGGCTGCGATTTTTCTTTTTTTTCTGTTGGAGCACCCTGGCATCCTGGAAGCCCGTTTGACAACCAAGCAGGGCGGCCAGTGCCTCTTTGCATCCCATCCTCCGTTGCCGTCGTGCCCTCCCTTCGTTGCGTCCGCTCACTTCCAAGTCCATCCCCCCTTCAGCCCAACCATCTGCTCCTCTAGAAGCCCTTCGACATGGTCTCGTTCAACTGCGACGCCTGTGGTGACGTCGTCAAGAAGCCCAAGCTTCTCCAGCACTACAACCGCTGCTATGCCCCCGTTACCTGCCTAGACTGCTCGTAAGTCGCCCCCTACTCCACGCTCCGTCCCAGCCCGGGCTTGCAACTTCATTGCGCCCCCTTTGGCCCCTTTCTGACTAGGCTCCGTTCCCTTGCCGCCCCGTTTCGCACCACAGGATGCAGTTCAACTCGCCCAACGAGTTCAAGTCGCACAACAGCTGCATCTCGGAAGCGGAAAAGTACCAGAAGTCCGTCTACAAGGGCCCCGGTGGCAAGAAGACCCAACAGCAGCAGCAGCACAACTCTAACCGCAATGCATCTCCTCAAAAGCAGCAGCAGCCCAAGGGACAGCCCGATACCCCCAAGCAGCAGGAACAAGAGCAGAGCAAGCCGGCGGCGACCGTCCCATCGGCAAGCGAGTCCCCGAGCAAAAAGGAGAAGAAGGAAAAGAGGAAGAGGGAAGAAGCCGAGTCTGCCGCATCGGAAGCCGCCGGCGACGCAGACGCCAAGGCAGTCGAAAAGGACGATGAGTCTCGGGACGCAAAGAAGGCCAAGAAGGCTCAAAAGGCCGACAAGAAGGAAAAGAAGGAAAAGAAGGACAAGGAAGAAAAGAAGGACAAGAAGAGCGAAACAGCGAGGGCGGAGATCA
Organism: Thecaphora frezii; assembly: GCA_026284005.1. Lineage (NCBI taxonomy): Eukaryota > Fungi > Basidiomycota > Ustilaginomycetes > Urocystidales > Glomosporiaceae > Thecaphora > Thecaphora frezii. Next base: position 16,127 of record JALNIF010000026.1, on the reverse strand, counting down.
AAGACGACCGATTCGACCTCTCGAAGTTGGACGACGCTTCGTCGTCCAGGGAGCAGGCCGCCTCGGGCTCCAACGAGGGCAAGGACGACGAGGATGAGGACGGGGGCGAGGACGAGGACGAGGACGAGCACAAGCAGGACGACCCGATGGAGGAAGACAAGGTCATCAAGCCGCTTAATGCCGAGGAGCTCGAGGCGTTCAAAAAGAAGCAGCGGAAGCTCGGCATCATCTACATCTCGCGCATCCCGCCGGGCATGACGCCAGCCAAGGTGCGACACATCCTGAGTAACTTTGGAGAGGTCGGAAGGATGTACCTCAAGGACGGCAACCAGAAGCCGGGAGAGTATGGAAAGTGTGAGTCTACGCCCCCTCCCCCCCTCCCTCTTCCGATTGTCGTCTTTCTAGGCCATGTCCACCGGTGTTATTTTGGCTGCTTTTTGTGAAGAATCGCGCTGCTGAAACGCCTATCTGCTTCTTCTTGGGTTGAATACTCCACAGCCAAGAAGCGGTCTTCGGCGTTCTACACCGAGGGCTGGGTCGAGTTCCTGTCCAAGAAGGTGGCTAAGGCGACGGCCGGGATGCTCAATGCGCAGCCCATCGGCGCTCTCGCCGCGTCCAAAAGCAAAAACGGCGGCCTGCTAGCGGGCGGCGTCAAGGCCGGCAAAAACACCAAGCGCTTCCAAGACGAGGTATGGACGATGAAGTACCTCAAAGGCTTCAAGTGGCACATGCTCAGCGAGCAGATGGCGCAGGAACGTGCCTCGCTCACCGCCCGCATGCGCAACGAACTCTCCCAGTCGGCCCACGAACAAAACGACTACCTTCGCAAGGTCGAACGCGCTAAGGTGCTCAAGTTCAAGGAGGAGAAGAAGAGGAAGCGCGCAGAGGAAAAGGGCCAGGCCGTCGTCGACGAGGATGGAAAAAAGGCGGACAAGGAGGCAAAGGGGTTCAAGACTTTCAAGCAAAAGAAGCCTGTGGTCAAGGATGTGAGGGATCAGAAGGCCGAGCAGGCTTGAAGGGTTGGGCGGATAGCATTGGTGTAGGCAGAGACTCTCGGTCCCCTCGATTCTCCCTACCTCCCTCCCTCTCTCCCTCTCACTCTCTCACCCTCTCACCCTCTCACCCTTTCACCCTCCTTTCCCTCCTCTCCCCCCTTTTTTTTCGGCGCCGTCGCTATGCATCTTGCTCATGTTTCGCTCTCATATACACAACACCTTTTCTACAAAATCCCCACCACACGAAGACAACGACGCAACGTCATCTACTTTTGATCCACCTCTCTGCGTTGATGATGCGCGTTTCGTCGTCGAATCACGTCAGTTCGATGGAGTGCGAGAGAGCAAAGGGACACAGACCGAAAGGACAGAGCTTCGAGGCAGAGCTGGTTTCGAGGTGATTGAGCAAGTAGTGCTCTCTACGCTGTGACGAAGCTAGCTCCTTCGGATCATGATGGCGCTTGGGCAGTGATCCACGAGCTGCCCTTCCGGCATGGCTTGGTGCTCTCCGTGAGCAAACGGTCGTCCTGCGTCTAGGTCTGACCGAGCTCTTCGAGCACGACCTGGTGCACCAGTTTCGCGTCCGCCCTTCCCTTGGCTTCCTTCATGACCTGCCCCACGATCCTCATGATGACCTTGAGATTACCCCTCCTGACCTTTTCCGCTTCTTCCGGGAGCACCTCGATCGCCTTTCTGCACAGGGGCAGTAGGTCTTCGCGACTGTTTAGGGCCAACAGTCCGCGCGAGGTGAAGAGTTCCAGGATCGTCATGGATGCAGCTTCCGCGGTTGCCTGGACGCCCTTGGCCCTGGCTGCGATCGTTTCGCCCAGCACAGCTTTGGCAGTCGTGCCCGTGACCTTGCCCGTCTCGACCAGGTCGATCAGCTCACTGAGGTGCTGCGCCGGGAAGTAGTCCTCCCGGAACGCTAGGTTGTGAGCATTGAACTCTTTCAACAGCTCGTGGATGATCCTATAGAGGTGCAGAAAGAAACGGAAGACAGCAATGGGGGCCGATCCACCGACAGATGCGTTAGCCGCTAGTTGTGCAAACGCCACGGGATGCTCGGCAGCAGAGTACGGTTCTCACCAGTTGAGTGCGACCTGGGCGTCCCTGCCTTTGGCGACCTGCTCAAAGTAGTCGACCGCGTTGCCTTCTTCGGCATTCGACACCGGGCCTACGACAGACTGCGTCTGAGCGCGACCGCTACCTTCATCCTCGGCACCAACGCGCATCAGAACGTTGATGTCGCGGCTAGAAAGGCCGTACTGGCTCTTGAGACGTGCACGTCTGGCATCGGGCAGCTCTGGGAGCGATTCACGGATGGCCTTAATCTGGGACTGATCGTTGCGAACAGAGGAGATAGAAAACCTGTCGGCTTCAGTCTCCCTTGGGAGAGACGATCACTCAAGGACGAGGACTTCTCACCTCTGTCAGGATGATCGGCGGGAGGTTGGGATCCGGCATGTATCTATAGTCGGGGGCATCTTCCTTTCCACGCAGCTTGAACGTCGTCCCGCGAGCCTCGTCGTAGCCTCGCGTTTCTTGCTCGACCTTGCCGCCTTGCTCTAGGATTGCGACTTGTCGGTGGGACTCATAGGCTTCGCACGGAAGTGAGGAAGGGGACAGTGCTATTTGGTCAGAGTGTGATCGTGGCGTCGTCCGTTTTCGAGAGCAGGCCTTACAGATGGCGTTCATCATGAATTTGACACTGTTGAGGTTCTTGATCTCGCACCTCGTACCGAAGGGCTCGCCTACGCGGTTGACCGAGACGTTGACGTCGCATCGCAACGATCCCTCTTGCATATTACCGTCGGAAGCGCCCACATGCCGGAGCAGCTCCTGGAGCTTGCGGACGTAAGCGCCCGCCTGTTCCGGTGATCGCATCTGTGGCCCACTGACGATCTCCATCAGACCTGTCCCTGCACGGTTCAGGTCCACAAAGCCCCGCCTCATGCTCGGCCTCTGATCCCCGGCCGCTTCATCAGCACGCGATACCGTTCCGGTATCGAAGTAGGTCGATTTGGCGGTGTCCTGTTGTACGCAGGTGGGCAGCGATGGATAGCACGTCGCGCAGTCAGCCCGGAGCTAAACCTCATCTCAGAGTGGGATGCGAACTGTGACCATACTCACCTGCTCCAGCTGCAGCTGCTCTATCTCAACGACAACTTCATCCTCAGGGCGTGCAAGGTGACCATCCTCGAAGCTGAGTAGCACATGGCCACAGTTAGCCAGAGGAGCTGAGTCAGTATGCGGGGAGGAGAGTGGCGCCGAGATGGAGTGGGTCCAGATCAGTTTCAACCAAATGATGGATGGAGAGAGACGTCCGTACCTTTGTGTGATCTGGTAGCCGGCAGGCAGAGCCGGGAAGTAGTGCTTGCGGTCGAACTGGTTGTGCGGGTGTACCGTACAGCCGAGGGCTATCGAGGCCCTGACGGCGAGGCAAAGGGCGGAGCGGTTGAGCACCGGAAGCGTGCCTGGATGGGCAGCATCGAAGGGCACCACCAAGGCGCTTGGCTGCCAGGAAGCGGTGGGGAGCAGAGCAGCGGGAAGAAGGGATTTCCACTCGAAGTCAGCCGAGCAGCTTGAAGCGAAGCACAGGCGAGCGAGAGACGTACTGCTAAAGAGCTTTTGCGAGTCCTTGATTTGAGCGTGGCACTCGACACCAATGACGGCCTGCCAGCCTGGGCCTAGCGGGGGGTATCGGGCGGCAGCAGAGGCGGAGGCGTCTGTTCTGGCGCTGGAAGAGTCCTGCGACTTGCTCTTCTTCTTGTTTTTGGCGCTGACAGCGTAAGTGGTCGAAAAATACCTCGGGCAGGGATGAGCCAGGGCCGGCGGCGAGGAATGGAACGAAGACGCCGCATGCGCCCTCGCGAGTACCGGGTGAGGGGGGACCGAGAGCGCAGATGTGATGGCTATGGAAGAAGGTGTATCGCGAGGAGCGAGACGGAAGTGGCGGCATCGCGCTGCTGCCGAGGCGAGCGCCTGTGGCAGCGAGCGTACGTTGGTCGTTTGCATTGAACGAAGAGCGAGGGAAGGGTGATGGTGTCAAAACGAAAGTGAGGGCGCAAAGTAGCAATATTAAAGACGATTCGAATTTCCGTGCATTTTTCGCGGCTCTTGAAACGCATGGGATGCTTGCGTGTAAGAACTACCAGATGAATCGTAAGAATCCGAATAAAGTATTCAAGCCACCCAAAGCCAACGGGTGGAGAGCCAAATCCAGGGTGTCGACACCTGGGAGCCTGGCCAACGGGCCTTGGCAAGCAAGCAAGCAAGCCAGAGCAAGCCAAGCAAGCAAGCAAGCCAGAGCAAGCCAAGCAAGCAAGCAAGCCAGAGCAAGCCAAGCAAGATGGCATCGGGCCAGCGCCAAAGTCTGGTTAAGTACTCTCAATTGGTTGGTGGCTTGGAGACGGGAAAAATAGTTATAAAAAAAAATACGAGGCGGGCGGAAAAGCCGAAGCGGCTGGGCTGTCCCCTGGGTTAGTTGCTACATAGTTGAGGGGGGAGAGAGGAGAGAGAGAGAGAGGAGAGAGAGAGAGAGCGAGAGAGAGAGCGAGAGTCGAATGCAGGCGCAGCTGCCGTCTTAGGTTCGCCCGACGCCCCCGACGCCCGCCGGAAGCAGCCGAACCCCCCGCCAAGAGAGCAATAGCATGGCTGCGCGGGGTCGGGTTAACCTGCTTGGTTCAAGGGGTTATCCGCGCCGCTTGGACTTGCCACAGAGCGCGACTGAGTTGTGCTCCACATTTTGACCATCTCCCCGAACCCTCCATCTTGCTCCGGCCCACTTCCGCTCCAGAGTAGTTAGTTGTGTAGCAGCAGCTGCAACCCGATTCTCTGTCAGTGCGGACAGGACATTTACAACTACTTACTACTCTACGGACTCTAGCTGCTACCTCTTGCTTCGACGGCCCGCGCCTCTCGTCTCTTCTCCCATTCCGATACGCCACCTGCATCTCGTCGGCGCCACCCGCCCCCACCCGCTCGATCGGCTCGGCCGCGCTTCAGACCGCTCTTCGGCCAGGCCGTCTCGCCACAGCAATCAACCTCGTCATCTCAACACACAGGGCGCGGCTAGAGCCCTTCTCAAACCGGTCCTTCGACTTCTCGCTCCAGCATGTCGTCCCCTCGCCAGCAGCAACAAGACGAGCAGCCGCTCCTCCATGGTTCTGAACACCACGACACCGACTCGCGCTTCGCTATCGACGACAGCATCAGTCACGATGCTGCCGATCTCGACCCCGACCTCGACCCCGACGCCAACGGCGTTCCAAAGTACCCGCCCCTCCCGCCTTCCTACGACGATACGATGCGCGTAGACTCGATCTTCTCGCGTTCTAGATGGAACCCAGCCTCGTGGTTCACCCTCTCCAGGACCACGCGCGAACACATCCAAGCATGCATGCCCAGGTCTTCCCCCGATCACCCGGGCATCTCGGCCTCCTTGGCCTCGGGCTTCCGTCGCCTCATGCACTGCTGGCCCTCCAACCGCTTCGCCCAGGCCAGCATCTTCATCTTTGGGCTCTGGATCATTGTCATCTTCACGGGGCCCAGCCTCTACGATACTGCTCCCAGCCACGCTGCGCCGGCCGTCCACCAAAACTGGAACTACAACGACCTGCCCGAATCGAGGCCCTCCCCCGTCAAGGGTGACGGCGAGATTACCGAGGAAGCCGTCTGGAACTCGCTTGGCTGCTCTCCCCAGATCGAGCCCTTCAAGAGGGTGGTGTGCACCGAGACGACTTCTTTCCTTCTCGATCCCAACAAGGCCAGGAACAGCTTTGGCACTACGGTGAGCTTCGACCTGAAAATAGAGGTCGACATACCTTACTGTTTTTCTTTTCTTTCATTTCTACTCTTGTCTCCCGCTAGGCGACGTGCTTCAGGTCGCTCATCTGCTTTCTATCCTCCTGGCCATTCTGAACGTCCGCTAGAACTCCATTTTCGTCGACATTGATCCTTCTCGAGCCGATCGTCCCGAACCCGCGGGAAGTGTTCCTGGCATGATCCAGTTCCTTCACGAGGACTTCCCCGGATCACAGCAGGGCGACTCCAAGGGAAAGGTCAAGGTTGAAATCACCGCCAAGTACGACCAGGATTTCAAGTTCCTCTTTGACAAGAGCCTGGTCGCCAAGACCAAGCGCGGCTTCTTTGACGAAGGCGTCGAGATCCTTGTGAGTGTCTACCGGTGCCCTTCCGACCTTTGCCCTCTCGAGATATGTTCCTCAGAAAACGTGCAAGCTCAGCGTTCTACGTATCGATGTGGCTATCAGACGTATGCCAAGGCAGGGTCAGAAGACAGGAGCCCGCTGGTCTACGACGTCAAGGTGCGCATCCCTAAAGGCATCAACGTTCCGCAGATGTTTTGCGAAGCAGGCGCTTCCAACATCGAGGCGCTCTTTGAACAAGATGATGCGGCTCCCGCGACCTCCACGGGCCGCGAAAGCAACAAGCAGCGCGCCCGCCAAGGGCTCCTGCGACGCGATGCGCCGTGGGAAGGCAGCTTCTACTTTGGCAAGTTTCACGCAAAGACTCAGCTTGGCTACTTGACCGCAAGCAACATCCATGCCCTCGCCGATATCCAGATGAACGCTGTCAACGGCAACATCAAGGTCCGGGGAAAGCTCGTGTCTCGTCGGGTCGAGATCCGCTCGGCCAACGGCCATATCACACTCGACCCCGACGCACTGGTGGAGGCTGCACTAGACGTTCTCATGCATACGTCCAACGGCCGCATCAGCCTGGACAAGAACTCTTCGGTTAAAGCGACGACGCTCCGTCTCGAGACGTCCAACGGCCCGATCGCGGCGCCCGAAGCTACGCTCCACGCCAACCACACGGTCTCGCTCCACTCGGACAATGGTCGGATCGACGTTGCCGTTGCCGTGCACAAGGCCGACCTTTCTGTCCTCGACGGTCCCGGTCTGGAAGCGACTGACGTCGTTTCGGTGGAGGCCCTGTCCTCCACCGGCCCGATCAAGCTGGACTTTAAACATCACGAGGCGGACGTGCCCCTCCACTCTAAAGCGGTGAGCGAACTGGCCAAGGTCGAGGTATACCACCACAAGGCGTTCCAGGGATCCTGGGACTTGCGCGGCGCTACCCAATCCAAGTTGCGCGGACCCGGAACCAAGGAGGGCGTCTCTGAGGACGGTCGCAAGAAGCGCTTTGTGGTAGACTCGGATAACTTTGGCTGGATCAACAGGCATGCCAAGGGGAGGATCTGGTGGCAGAAGGAGGGAGAGACGGGCCAGCCGCCTGCTGGCGCTCGCTCCCAGCTCGCCACCCAGCTGGGCGTGGCGCTGGCCTATTTCAACTGATGGCCGCACAAGTTTGTTGCACAGCTCTCGTCGCTCCTGCCTTAATTTGTACTAGCTTCTGTTTTTCATTTGTACCTATCCCTTGACCAATCATTTCGATGTGTCTCTGTACCTTCACACGCTCCTTTGCTTGGATTCTTTCAGCTGGATCTAGAGATGGAATCGCCACCCTTCTACCCCTCCCCGTCTTTTTTTTTTTTTCCTGCTCTGTCTCGCATTTCGACGCTGGGTGGATGATTGGGCCGTGGGCAGCGTTGTCGTACACTGAGCACAGCACTGAACGTCAGAGGGGCGTTTCCTGGCTTGGTCATTACGCTAGACGGATGTGGATGTGATAATACGTGGGATCAGATGAGACCGGTGATCAAAATATTCGGTCATGAAGGGTCATCATTGGAAAGGCAAATCCGCCTCGAGTGGCGGTTGCATGGAAACACGATTGTGAGCCATGTACGTATGTCGGATGGCGCAAATCTTTCGTCCATCATCCACGGTGGAGGAAGTCCATAGTCAATTTGAGGCACATGAGGTCCTCGTCGTCCTGGTTGTAGGCCTGGATATCGACTCTGAACTTGGCTGCATTGCCCCCATCAAAAGATTGACACGATCAACCAAGTCAGCTGCAGATCCCTAGTGGTCGACGTAGGATCAGTGACGCTGTAATCGGAGATGTACGCACCGGGGGGAATCTCTCGAGGCAGGAAAACGGTGTGGGACAGTTCGTAGTCGCCCGGCGTCAAAGGGCACTGCAGCTCGGCATTGTTGGCTCGAGCCTCTTCGCAGATGTCGAACTCACGCGACAGGAGCTTGATGAGGCCGAGCTTAACAACGACATCCGCCCTGCTTCCATCCTACAAAGTATCAAAGGGAGGCAGGGTGGGGGATGTGAAACGGGCTCAGCCCGTTGAAGGTGTTGTGGGACCGGCGGATGCGGCATGTGCCAACCACTCACCCTGATGTCGATCGAGGTGGAGCCCTTGGCATGGATCGTGAGGTTCTGACCGGGCCTGGGTGGATCCGGGGAGACTTGGATGTCCTTGATAATGACACCGTCGGAACCACAGTCGGTCCAGGACCATGCGTCGCTGAACGAGCTGGACTGGGCCTTGGGCAGGCCCTCGGCAGGCTGGGCAGGGGCAGAGAAGGCGATCTGACCCATGGAGGTGGCTTCGGTGCAGTCGTTTCCGATGCAGCCCCAGGCGGACACCTGGGTGGCAGCAGTCAAGAGGCTGGTCGAGGCAGTAAGGAAGGTAGAGGGTCGCATGTTGGCTCGTGGACCAAAGGCGATGAGACGAAGCGATCGAAGTGGGAGGCCAGCTGGAAGGAAACTGGGCTACGTGGCGTCAGGTGAGATGGCAGATTTGAGCAGAGTATCGGGTACGGGATGGGTGCGGAGGACGTGGTGGCGAGGGAGGAAGAGGGTGGCGAGCGGAGGCGGATGGGGGTTGACTTGGTTGGGCTGGGTCCCGACCAAAGAGGGGCCTCAGCTTGGCCGAGCCGGTGCGGGCGAGAGGCGGTGGGCGTCGACCGCCGAGCACTGCGAATGCGCGTCAGCAGCCGGGTGATGCAACGCCGTCACAACTTGTTGGGCGCGCCATCAGACGACTATGCACTCCAACGCACGACCACTGTGTACTCTGTAGACCGTGACTCCACTCGTTTGTTGAATTCACACCCGCTCCCCATTCAATGCTAATCATCGTATGTAGTCGCAATTAGAATCATCACACACTACGCTCATGCAAGCCACTGTGGCCTGCAGCCTCGCTGCCGCTCCTTGCATCAACCTTAAACAGCCGCGACTCCACCCGCACGGCTCATCGTACTACTTGACTCTCAAACCACGCCCGCCAGCTCTGAGCAAAAAATTATCAATGTGGAGCCCCTCGGTTCCGCCACACCAGCCTGAATTTCTCCCCTGCGCGCTGCGCGAAGAAGCCGCACACAAAAGGGTCCCAAAAAAAATTAAGGGAAAAAGAAACACCCCTTCGCCGGCGCTACCCGGTGTCCACGCCAACCTTGTAGTTGTCCAGACCGACACTCACCACGACGTCGAGCGAGGCGGTGTAACGGCATCTCGCGCATCGCTCACCCCCACCCACTCTCGCTCCAAACCGCCCTCGCGCTGCGCCACGCTCCAGCCGCCCTCCTATTCAAAAGCTCGCCCACCCTCATCCTTACCCCGCCCTTCCCTGCCCGTCCGCTCCATTCGTCACCATGAGGCTCGACGCTACCGACCTTCGCTACATCTCCGCTCAGGAGTTCCGTGCCCTCACCGCCATCGAGATGGGCTCCAAGAACCACGAGGTCGTGCCTTCTAGCCTCGCCGCCCAGATCAGCGGCCTCCATCACTCTGGCATCAACAAGCTGTTCGGTTCCCTTGCCAAACGAAAGCTCATCGCCAGGGTACAGAACGCCAAGTACGATGGTTACCGACTCACTTACGGCGGCTACGACTTCCTCGCTCTGCGCACCTTCTCGAAGCGAGAGACGATCGCAGCCGTGGGAAGGAGGATCGGCGTCGGCAAGGAGAGCGACATCAACATCGTCGAATCGCCAGAGGGCGAGAGCAGAGTGCTCAAGATCCATCGTCTCGGAAGGATCAGTTTCCGTGCCATCAAGGAGAAGCGAGACTACATGGGCAAGCGAAAGAGCGCCAGCTGGATGTACATGAGCAGGCTTGCGGCAGCGAAGGAGTATGCCTTTATGCAGGTGAGCAGCCCTTGCCCTAGCTTTGCTTTCAAACGCTCTGCGCATGCTCACTTTCGTCGCTTGCTTGAATCTCGATAGATCCTGCACCAGCACGGCTTCCCCGTCCCCACACCCATCGACCAAGCCCGGCACTGCATCGTCATGTCCCACATCGACGCCTTCCCGCTCCGCCAAATCGCTGTCCTTCCGCCGGGCCAGATACCCTTGCTCTATTCGGCCCTCATGAAGCTCATCGTTCGCCTGGCCAGGGTCGGCTTGATTCACGGGGACTTCAATGAGTTCAACCTGCTCATCCGTGAGATCAAGAACGGCGGCTCTGACGACGAGTACGACTCGGATGGCAGCCATGCGGCCGCCAAGAAGGGGCCTCGAGGCCGCGCGGCTCAGCCAGAAACAAAGAAAGCGGCCATGGATCAGCAGGACCAGGACGAACTGGTACTTGAAGCCGGCCAGAAGATTGAGAAGGGCAATGGATTCGAGAGGGTGGTGCAGGATCCCAGCTTGGTCGACGATGGCAGCGAAGACGACGAGTCGGACGCCGACAGTCACTCGGTTGAGGAAGACGAAGACGAAGATTCAGAGGAGGAGCTGGACCAAGCGAGCCTGGAGGAAGCCGCCGTGCACCTGGGCGATGACGTTGTGGTCGAACCCATCCTCATCGACTTCCCTCAAATGGTCAGCGTCGAGCACCCTAACGCCGAGTAGTAAGTTGAGCTTGATCTTCGCATCGGTCCTGACCGCAGCTATACGGGCATCGCTTACCTTGCTTAGCGCATGCTTGATTTCAGCTACTTTGACCGTGACGTCGAATGTGTCCGAAGGTTCTTCCGCAAGCGCTTCCGATACCACTCCGATGAGTTTCCGAGGTTCAGGGACATCGTGCCATTGCCTGGTCAGGGACCGGTGGCGAAGCCAGCAGCGGACGGGGCTGATCCGTCATTGATGATTGCAGGCGAAGCCGCCGAAGAACAGCCGCGTCTTGATATTCTGGCGAAAGCGAGCGGTTACGGAAAGAGCACCAAGCAGGAACAAGAACTCGAGAGCGTACGTGGAGTTGCCTCATAGCTTTGCTTGCGTGCCACACTTTTGATACTAATTTACCGACATACCTTCATCTTTACAATCCGTAGTACATGTCACAGCTGCGATTGCAGGCAGTGGGTGACTGGGAACGAGTTCAGCTGAAGAGCGATGATGACGACGATGAAGACGATGACGACAAGGAGGATGATGAGGATGACGACAGCGCGCAAGCGAGCGATGGCGAGAGTCAATCCGAAGACGGAGAGAGCAACGCCGGTAGCCAGGATGCGGACGAGCGCCGTCGCCCACGGCCAAAGAAGACTAGCACCTCGCGTCCATCACGAGGCGCTGCCAAGAAGGCTGCCGCGGACGGAGATGACCGTCTGCTGGCCCAAATTGTGGCCTCGGATCGGGCCCGAGCGGCACGCAAGGCCGAAAAACACAACGGCCGCCGTGCGCAGGCTGGCAAAGCGGGTCGAGCGCATGCCGGTGGCAAGGCAAAGACGAGCAAGTCGAGGATGGTCAAGGATTCTTCTGTGTTTTGAGCTGCCTAAGCGATGAATGAGTTTTCCCTTGTGAGATATCGGAAACGTCTCTTGTACCGACTTGAAGGGTGCCCTGTGAGGATCATTAATGCTGGGAGGCTGACGATGTGAGAGTCGATAGAGTGCAGTGCGCGTACTATACCACTCTGCTTCAACGCTAGTTCTGACAGCTCTCAGACAAGTGTCACCTCTTTTGCCCCAAAACCAAAGCACGTCGCACGGCTGAGCTGGTCTGAAGCGATTGTCGCTTGATGGGCCAAAAAAGCTTGCCCTAGGTTTTTCTCATACAAAGCCCTGTGGGATCGCTTTGCAGTTGCCAAATAGGGAAAAATATAGCCACACCCATGTTGTTCAAGTCACCCCCCCTTATTAGGGGCGTTTCGCACACTCACTTCTGATGAAGTTGAGATTGAGTTTCTCAGAGTCAAGAACTCAATCTCAAATTATCAGGGGGACCGTTTCGCACACACACCTTGCTTCGGAAGCAAGAAGATGGGATAAGTTGTATTCACATCACATTTTTTGTTTTATCTACACCAGACTGCTGACAGAGTTGAGAAAATGTCAGCTACTACCATTATATTGTTGTGCCCAGAGCATTACTTACCATGCTGCCACCCATTCCATCTTCTTCGGACAATGTTGGTCCTGCCTTGATGTTGGATGACTCTGACCTCGATGCTGTAGATGTTGGTGGCAGCTGCAGCGACTACTCCATTTGAAGACCAACCGACCAGATGGCCAGGACAAGACCTGTACAGCTCCGGAGACAACAATCAGCCAGAAGATATGAGTCAGCAAATCTCCACCTCCTACAGCCAAGCACAGCAGCCCTCGGTGGACCCAAGGGGACTGGCGAGCTCTTGTCAAAGCAGTCTATACTCACAGTCTGTTTTGCCATGGCCTTTTGACAGCCACATCGGAGCAAACACAGAACAATGTCTTGAAGGATCTGCAACAGTATTCGGAGAGGGAGGGTCAACCAGTCAGACCACTCACAGCAGCAAGGAGCAAATGGAACGACTTATTGGCCAAGACACGGAGGGGCTGCACCTCAAAAGAGCAGCAACTGGCATCGTTGCAGTTGAGATGGAGTGGGACCGGATGATGTATGAGCTGTGGCAACAGTAAAGAGATTGGGTAAAGGAAACAAAACGGTCAGCAAAGATGGTCTGGAGCCGGGGCCAGCACCAGCCCTAACAGCGATGATGATGACAACAACACCGAGTTCCTAGACTCACCATTTGGAAGAGGAGGAGGGGAAACAAGCCTCTTTTCAAGTCTATTGTCGAGCGCTGGAGCTGCAGCCAGCAGCAGCGGTGTTGGTCCATCAAGTCCTGCAAGCAAACAATGCAAGAACAGGACAGCATCAGAGGTGGCCCAACACCTGGCTGAGATTAGCAAATCTGCTGCACACCATCAGCAACGCTTCCACGCACTGTACAGTGCAAAGCTCACCTTGGAGAAGGACCGGCTTGAGGACAAGAATGTAACAGCGGTGCCCCGTTCCTGGGTAGGAACTGGTTACATAGGGGCTGTGGCATGTTCCCTTCAGCTGGGAACATGTTATGGCAGGTCTGGAGCAGGTTCCTGTAAGAATAAGGGAAAGATGATGATATTGGTGCTCATGCCAGAGGCTGGAGCAACTAGTTGTGGCAAGGCTTTTTCTGTTGGTGGTGTACAAGCGCCATTGTATGCTGTAGGCCGAAGTAAGGCAGAGTATGGAGGAGTAATCGGCAGAGGATGGCTGGGATTGCTAGTACTATGGTACAGAGGTGTCAAGCTCCTTAGGTAGAGTTAACAAACAGAGAAGTCCTTCCATGCATCGACGCTGGACATCGAGTGATGGTGCTTGAGTGCTAGCAATGAGAGTCAGACGTTGCTTGAGTTCCTGTCAGCAGAAGCTCAAAGGCAGGCAGGCTTCATGGAAGTGGTCAAGGATCACCTCTGCAACCCACCTGCTCCCTAAACTCACAGATTGAATAATGATCTATTACTCACCAATGAATGCATCTCTGAGTGTGTGAGGTGGTGGCAGCAACTGTGGCAACGGACCGTGGCAGAGGACCATGGCAGCAGCGGAGGCCGCCATGGTAGATGCAGTGAAGAGCGGTTGATCAACCTATCCGTAGGCTAGTCAACTTGAACTGAACCATTCCTGCATGGAGTGCAAAAAGAACCAGCCTTGTCCTCTGCCTCCTTGTCCTCCTCATCCTCCTCTGCCTCCTTGTCCTCCCCATCCTCCTTGTCATCCTCCACCATCTCATCCTTGTCCCCCTCATCCTCCTCCACCATCTCCTCACCTCCTCCTCATCCTCCACCACCCAGGTGGCCTCCGCTGCTGCCACGGTCCTCTGCCACAGTCCTCCACCACGGTCCTCCACAGTCGCCACCACGGTCCTCTGCAGCTGTTGTGCATGCATATTGCTTGAACCATTGACTGACACCCGACTCCCACCACATTCTGTTATCATGGACTGATCCATCTACTGGCCCATCGACCATCAAGATACCATTCGGCAGCATGACCAGCTGATCCAACAATGCTCTGGTACCCTGTGGCTGCTGCAATGGCTTGCTCATATACCAGGAGGTGGTGTTGCTTCAACATGCTGCTGCCGAGGTGACCATGCTTTACTGACAAGAAAAAGGGTGCGCGAAACGCCCCTATTATGTAGTAGTGACTGATTTCCCCTTTTTATAGCCGCAAAACAGGTAAAGGGGCAAGGTATTACATGAATAACAGCTCACAAGTAAAGCTTTGAGCACAGGACAACCAACAAACAGCTAAATGAAGAGCGTTATAGGTAACATGGCAAAGGCACTGACTGAAGATAGAGGTTCAGTTGTACCTGGTGGAGGATGCTGAGTTGACTTTATTGGCCAGAACGCATCTTGGAGGGTGTCAGACCAGTTCCAAATTGGGAATGTGCCAGGAATTGGGTAAAGCCGGTTCCAAGTTTGGATGGGAACCTGCCACGGCGACACTATGACTGGTTCCAAGAGAGGAGGCCAACAGCGGTGCGCATGGGGGGCCTATATTTGCACGCCTTAGATGGGGATCCAATCTAGTCATTGTACACACAGTCTCAACAGCTCTTAACGCAAGCCCAGCACATCTGGACCATAGTCCTGGCAATCCATCCCTACTCTACTACTACCTTACCCAGTTCTGTCCAATAGCGTACAATAGTGCTTGCACGCTTGCCAACAACCCATAGCCAGTAGTTGTCACCTTTGCTCCAACTTCTGTTGTGAGTGGCAGTAACATCCATATTTTGATGGGAATCCACCACAGGTTTGCCAAATTGCATTCTTGCCCTACAGGAAGATGCCACAACCCTTTTGTAACGTGCTTCCGCCAACTAAGGAGCACCACTGTTACACCAGCATTGTCCAGTAGCATACAATGGCGCTAGTGCACTCGATGATGAGTCATGAACAACATTTGCCACCATTGCTCTGGCCTCTGATGTGAATGCCAAGATCACCACACTCAGGATTGAGATGACTTCTGTCTAGCCATAACCGCTTTAGAGAAAAAATATATATTTGTTCAAGAACCCAAAACTGGTCAGACCTAGGATTCAAAAGGCTCATGACATTGCTCTCCTTAATACCTTTCTAAAGACTCATCAACCAATGAATTTGAGTCCTGGTTGCCAAGATACAGGAGGACTAGTGTAAGGGTTGTAGCTCAGCAGCTGATACGATCCATAAAAGTAATAGCATAGAAAGCATAAAATTATTTTGACAGTCAATTTCAATAATTATGAATGAGCAAATATTTTGAAAAATTATTTACAAGAGAGTGGACTTATCGTCAAATTTCTCATTTATGTCAAGATTGGAAAACTTCTAGGCCAACAACAACACTGTTATTCGCTCGTAGCGAAGAATTTATTCCAAAATGTCAGCATGCCCAAGGTCTTGTACTTCATAGTCCATGGGACCTTCCTGTATATTTAAAAACCATCGACACGATCTGCCCTCCTTTTTCAAACATAATCATTCCAAGTTCCACACATTCAGGACATTAAGTCCTAGTCAAGTTGACATCATTGCAAGAAACAGTTGATTTGCCCAAAGTCCAATAAGTAGCCTTTACAATCCACATGCTTCTGTGCCTTTGCATCTCCTCAGAACATAGCCCAGAACAGCTCATCCCTATGCAATTCCAACTTTTAAGGAATCAAGACCCTGCGGCCGGCAAAATGGTCATGTCAGCCAAACGCCGCAAAACGCAAAAATCAGTGACACCCTCTGGGTCAAATAAAAACTAATATTTTCTTAGTATTCATAAGCATTTTTTGTTTGTCAATGGCACAACCAACTAAGAGGAACACACACACATTGTCACTCATTAATATCGAAGCAAAGGATGTGGAAATGGGACATTTGTCCTCAGAGCCAGAAACGTAAACAAGGGTCGAGACTCGGTCACACAAACGATATGTATAAATATAACTTGAACACGAGGTCGCACTTTGTTTTATTCTCTATGCACTTTTTTTTGGAAGGGGGGGGGGGGGGGG
>JALNIF010000021.1:0-15166 GCA_026284005.1 Thecaphora frezii | reverse complement strand
TTTGAGAGGGCGTACTGTATACGTGCATAGCTGAAGGTCGATGGTCAGGTGAGGCCAGACTACCCAGTCTACGCTGCCGTGCTCTCTTGACTACATCCATACTGCATCGGAGAGGCCGGCTCGGTCTAGACACGTACATAATCTTTACTATGCATATGTATATAGTTACGTTTATCTGCATGCCTGGCCACTTAGTACGTTATTTGGCTGTGGTGGCTGCCGGGGTGCATGAGCACGCCTCCTGCGAAATCCATCGGCTGCACCTCCATCCAAGCTGGGCCTTGGCCACGCCGAGCGACGACTTGGGCCGCCATTGCCAAGCTCGTCCAGCTGCTCCAAGCTGGGCCTTGGCCACGCCGAGCGACGACTTGGGCCGCCATTGCCAAGCTCGTCCAGCTGCTCCAAGCTACCACGCTCTGGCAACCAAGGCCTGGTCTTATGACCTTGGCGATGCCGCCATCCGCCCGCTTAGCTCGCCTTTGCTCGCCTTTGCTTTCGAGTGCCGATCGATGCGGCTGTTGAAGAGGGAGGCTGCCGTCTGGCTTGGCCACCACCTGCTGCCCCCTTGCGCGCTAGGTGGACAAGAAGGGCGCACTCCTGTGGCTTAGAGCTTTGCGTGGAAGCACATCTTGTCTCAAGCATGCCAGCCCGCCCCAATACACGCGTAGGACAGCTTGTGATTCTTACTCTTACTACTCCCTCACACCGCAAGCGCCATTTCTCAGCCAAGCACAAGCCGACAGACCAAAGCCGATCTAACTATGCTAGCCAACAAGCAAGCAACGAAAGAGGTTGCTGTTGATGGATCAACGCCGAGGCGGTGAGGGCCCGCAAAAGAGATATATATATATATATATTTTATTTATGTATTTATTTTATGATTTTATTGTTTTTATTTTTTACTCAAGCTATTCAGCTGGCGAGTGTAGGTAGTAGCCCATATGTAGCTAGTTGCATGTCAAACAAAATTGCTCCTTGATCCCGACGACGCCTTGGCGCTTTTTTTGTGCACCTTTCCCCCTTTGACCCCTGTGGTAGGAGACAGGAGGGCGACACGGCGGAAGGGCAAGAGGCGCACAAGAGCAAATCGGCAGCAGTCACAGCAGTCGTAGCAGTAGCCACAGTACGTTGTAGCAGTCGCGCAGTCGTCAAAATGCGCAATACAGTACATAGCAAGCAAAGACCCCAGCTATCTTGGCTCTTGACTTGGCTCATTCACTTTCAGCCCATTGCGAGCCCCCTGCGCTTGGCTAGTACGAGCAGTGCAGGGCAGCGCAGGGCAGCGCAGGGCAGAGCAGGGCAGAGCAGGACGTGGTGCAACACCCACTCTGAAATATTTAGAAAATGCTAGTGAAATCAATATAAGCCAAGTAGCACCGGCTAAGGGGAGCTCCCACCTTCTCCCTCTCTCTCTCACTCTCTCCCTCTCTCCCTCTCTCTCTCCCTCTCTCTCTCTCCCTACACTCCGGTCCACCTGTCCACCATCACCCTGCCCCTCCCTGTCTACGGCGTATATCTGTTCTCCCCATCCCCTGTTCCCCCCTTTTCACGACACTACACTCGTTCCCCCCCAACCCCTGAGACTGACAAGATGACCTTCGCCCGCGCTTCCCTCGCCCTTCTCGCGCTCGCCGCCTTCTCGCGCGCTCAGAGCGACGACGCCACCTACGAGCAGGTTTCGACTATCCAGCTCACCTTCTCCGCCGCCCAGATCACCCCCACCTACTTCCCCGAGTCGTGGCTCGACATTCAGGGTGTCCTCAACGTCACCTTCGGCGACGTCGCCGTCGGCAACATTGGCGACCGGCTCAACCTCAACCAGGTCCAGTCGGCCCCCACCTACCGCATCTCGTCGCAGACCGACAAGGCCAAAGACAACAAGGTCTTTGATGATGACAAGCTCTACACCGTCGCTTTCCTCGACACTTTTGTCGCCGGAAAGGACTTTGGCGGCGTTGTCAACGAGCACTTCCTCGGCAACAACTTTACGCTCGGCGACAACGGCGTCCTCTCGAACCAGACCCCCGCCGCCGTCCCCTACGCGGCTCCCAACCCGCCCGCCAATGACGGCCCCCACCGATACGTGCAGCTCGTGTTCGAGCAGTTTGCCAACTTTTCGGCGCCCCAGCTCAACTTCACCGGGACACCCGGAATCAACCAGTCGTTCGTTGACTACTACTCGGCCGCCCGCGGCGGCCTCGGAAAGATTGTCGCCGCGAGCTACATCCAGATCGAGGTCGGAGAGGCTGCCGCCCCGGCCACCACCTCGGCTGTGGCGCCCAGCGCCGTCTCGTCGCTTGCGGCGAAGAAGAGCGGTGCCGTGAGTGTTCTGGATCCTGGATGATGTGTCGCGTCGGAATAAGCATATATCGAGCCGTAGCGGTCGATCTGACTCGTGTCCCTTTTTCTTGTCCTGGTCGATGCCCCTTTTGCGGACCCTGACGTCGGATCCTTTCCCTCGGACGCGTACAGGCCACCGCCAACAGCACCGCCAACAGTACCGCCAAGCCCACGGAGAGCGGCTCAGGAAAGAACGGTGCTATGTCGCTCGGTGCCGCCCCCCTGACCGCCATGGCCGGCATGATCGGAGCCGCCGTCTTTGGCGCCATGCTGCTCTAAGCGGCACTCGCTTCAGCCATCTAGGTAGGCGGGACGCTCGACCTCGCCTCGGCAGGTCGATGGGTCGATGCCGCTTGTCTATGTCGCCGCGAAACGGCGAAGACGGTCGGCGCTGTAGGCGCGTGGCCGGGGCTGCCGTCTTCCCTCCGCCATTATTATCGTCTCTGCTGTGGCTGTAACTCCCTCGAAATGGATTTGTGTATCTAGTAGTATTGAACCGACGTGTCGGTTGCGACGCAATTTGCTCCTCTTTGTCAAGCCTCGCCATAGGCTTGGTTTGGAGCGGTTGATTGCCATTCGGGGAGCAAAGGCGGGGTGACGGCCCGTTGCAAAGGAGCAGTTGCATGTGAGGTGGAAAGCGAGGCGCTGTTTGCTTTGCCGATGCGGGCTCCATCGGGAGATCGGGAGGCTAACCAGCATCACGTGTACATAAGGGTTGGTTTCAGATCTGGCGGTGACTATGAGGTGCCAGCGCAACCGCGGAGTTGGCCACGCAAGGAGCCAAAGCGCACGCTAAGCCAGCGCACCGCACACCCGCTGCCACACAGCTGCCACACAGCTGCCACGCAGCCAATTCTTCGAAAAAAAATAAGCCGCCCTCGCCTCGGCGCTTGCATTCTTTCCTCTTCGCACCACTCGGCACGCTGCTCCTTCGACTGCTTTTTCTCCTCCCGCCATCTGCCGTCGCCGCCGCAAGGAGAGCATCGCAAAAAGATGCGCATCTCTCGCCTCTTCCCGCTCGTGTGCCTGCTGGTGCTCGCCTGCCTCGCCCTGGGCGTGTCAGCCTCCAACTGGGACAAGGACGATCATGAGGTGAGCCTCGCCTTATTCCCTAGCTCCCCTCCCCCCTTTCTTTTCTAGCCCTGCGTTTCTTTGCTTGCCGTGGTGCCATCTGGAGACGTGGCTGACCGTTGGAGCGGAGGGGTTTCTTCCTCTTTGGTGGTGGTAGATTTTTGAGCTTCAGAATGCTTTGGAAGAGTCTGAGGGCAAGGGGACGACGTTCTACTCCATCCTAGGCGTCCCCAAGACGGCGACACAGGCAGATATCAAGCGTGCCTATCGCAAAAAGAGCCTCGAGATGCAGTACGTTCCACCCCCCCTTTTCTCTCCATTTGCAGCTGCTGCCTATCGACCCTCGAGCGAGGACACGAGAGACCTGATGCACGCACCCTTTTCCGCCCTCTGCACCATCTTCGACGCTGCACCAGCCCGGACAAGAACCAAGGCGTTCGCGACGCCCAAAAGCGCTTCGAGCGCCTGGGACTGATCAACAAGATCCTGCGCGACTCGCGCAAGGATCGGTACGACCACTTCCTTACCAACGGCTTCCCCAAGTGGCGCGGTACGGGCTACTTTTACGAGCGCTTCCGTCCCGGTCTGGGCAGCGTGCTAGTGGGGCTGGTGCTGTTCTCCATGGCCATCGAGGTGCTCATCAAGACGTTGAACGCGCGGCAGGAACGCGAAAAGATGGTGCGGCTCAAGCGTTCGGCGATGCTCGTCGCCTGGGGTCCAAGGTTCGAACAGCATCTCCTCGCCGACAAGTTGGAAAAGACGCTGCTGGAAAAGAAGGTCAAAGTGCCCCTAGCTGGGTTTCCGGATCTGCCGTCGCCTGTCTCGCCGGAGCAGGTGAAGGGAGGAAACGTAGACTGGGACGAGCAGGAAAAGAAGCTGAAGCGGTGCATCCTCTCGGCCTCGCAACCCGGTGCGGTGGTTGCGGCGAGGTCGGTCGATGTCTTTGTCAGCCAGCAAGAGGTGCTCGTCGATCTTCAAGGAGAGTGGTGGCCGCTAGACGAAGAAGCCATCGTCGCGCCGTCGTTTAAGCAGACTTGGCCGGTGAGGTGCTTCCAGGCCCTCGTTGGTAAGAAGCACGCTAACGAAGAACAGCAGGAAGAGGAGAAGGAGGCGGCTCAGGTGACCGAACAGAAGGCGAAGGATGTCATTGCCGATGGTGGGGCGAGGAAGAGGAAGGGAAAGAAAAAGTGAAGCACTAGGGGCGGTTGCCGCCTCGCTTCTCCTTACCCTGCTAGGGGATCGGGTTTAAGATGTCGGTGGGTTGTAGCCTTATAAGGTTTGGCAAAGATATTTTGCGGGTAGTATGACCGCCAATGCCCGATTTGGGCCTTAGCATTGAAAGAGAAAGAGTCGACGACAACGACAATTCCAGTTACGTGCTATGGCAGACACCTTTCTTTCCCTCATCTGAAGTCGGACCCACGGTTTCCCGCATCGCTGCCCGCTGCACCGAGACAAGTTCAAGGGACCAGGATATTCTCTCCGTCCTCGTTGTTCTTTTCGCTCTCGTCGGCGTTGTGGTCGGTCTCGTCCTCGTCCTCGGATCCGGAGCTGCCCATATCGATCTCTGGCATCTCTTCGTCGTCAACGTCGTCCCCAACGGCGATAGGGTGGGGAAGGGAAGCGGTTGTCTCAATGACTTGAGTGGTGTTGACGATTTTCTGGCTGGCCGGAGCAGTAGCTTCGACGTCCGGTACTGGCACCTCCTTGGTCGTGACGACGGTGGTGGTGTTTGAAACGATGGCCTCTTTGATCGCTGGCGCAGACGGTGCCGGTGCAGCCGATACGGCCGGTCCGGCATTCGAGTCGGCATTCCTTGCCGGTTCGGCGCCAGCTGCGGCGGCGATTTCGGGCCTGGGCGAGGCGGGCTGGTCGTGCGCCGCCGCCTCCTTTTGCACGTTTCCAAAGCTCACGGTGCGGTCCAGCGCCGATGGGCTACCGATGCGCGGCGTTGATGGACGGTGCGCCGGCTTGACCGGATCGGGCGAAAACAGCCTGCCTTTGCGCAACGACGAAGGGCGCGGCGGCGAGTGCGGCATCGGCGATTGCCTCGATAGCGGCGAGGGGAGGCCCTTGCCGATGGCCGAGGCGGCGTTGAAGGGCGAGTTATCCGGATGAGTGCCGGCTGCGATGGCGTCGACGTCCATCCGCTCACCGGTTGCGGCGGTGGTCGTCGGGTGGAGCTTGAGCACGTTACAGATCGACTCGGCCCCGCGCCGCTCCGCCTGCAGCTCCAAGGTGCGGTCGACGCCGCCGACCAGCTGGCTGCCCTCGGGCACCGCGTCAAACTCGGGGTTGCCCTCGTTGGAGTCCGGGTAAAAGCCGAGGCCGCGCGCAATGGGCACCGACTTGCCCTTGCGCGCCAGGTTGAGCGACGACAGAGCTTCACCCGCTGCGGCGCGGATGGCAGCGTTGTCCGGGGCGGACGCGAGCTCGACCAGCACCGGTGTGATGCGCGGTAGCGAGAGCGCCAGCATCGACGACGGAGAGTCGCGCAGCAGCTGCGACAGCGTCGCCAGCGCGGTGCAAAACAGGTTGTGGACCGTGGGCGGCGCGCCGACGCTCGAGCCGTGCGGTACCACGGGGCTCGCCTGCGCTCCCGCCAGCACCTCGACCAGCGCCAGCACCACCTGCGCCGCGGTGTGGGCCAGATCGTGGTGCTGCGCGCTGAGCTGCGTCGTCAGGTGCGGGAAGGTGGCCTCGAGCACCTGCAGCGCCGCCTGGGTCGACGCGATCTCCTCGGGCTGCAGCCGCAGCATGGCGTCGCGCGGGTTGGCGGCGACGCCAAAGACTGAGTCGCTCTCGTAGAGCCGCGCCTTTTTCGCCTTCCTCGAGCTGCCGGACGCGGCGGCCGAGGCGCTGCTGTTGTTGCCGTTAGCGTGCTCGTGGGCGCCGCTCTGCGCCTCTGCGTCTGCGGATGAGCCGAGCAAGATGGTGGCCACCTGGCTAGAGCAGAGGCGGGCCAGGCGCAGCGTCACGCGGCCGTTGGGGTCGAGCGCCAGGCCGACGCCGTGCGGAGCCTTGCCGACGAGCGACAGCAGCGTACGCAGCGCGGCCATGCGCAGGCGCGGCGCGTCGCCCTTGGCCGCTTCGGCTACGCGGCAGACTTCGGGAAGCAGCTCCGACGTGCGCAGAGCAGCAGCGACGGGCGACAGCAGCGCCAACTGCGACACGAGGCCAAGCGCGGCGAGGTGGTGACGCGGTAGGTACGCCGCCTGCAAAGCGCACAGCGTCAATTCCGCCGTGGCCTTCTGCGCCGTGTCGACGCCCACGCGCAGCATGGCGAGCGCAAAGTCGAGCAGCGCACCCACGGGCACCGGCACGGGCCGAGGCGTAGGGATGCGCAGCAGCAGCGGCAGCAAACCCGGACGGCCGCGCGAGCCAAGTAGCAGCTCCACGCGGCCGAGCGCCACCTGCGTCGCCACCAGCGGATCTTCGGGCAGCGGCGGCAGCGCCGCAGCAGAGGCGCCGTCGTTTTCCGCCGCGCCGCTCGCGACCGACGCCGAACTGGGAGCGACGGCCTCGACGCCTTCGTAGCTCGAGACGCAGGCGCTCCAGGCCGCCTTGGCCGCCTCGAGCTCGCCCGTGACGGTCGACTGCCACAGCTGCACCTGCGTCGTTCGGCCACCGCCCTCACTCGCCTTGGCCGAGAGGGCGCCGGTGAGGTGCAGCGACGAGAGGAGCCGCACCACCGCCACAAAGAGCGGCACCGGCAGCTGTAGAGGAAGCTGCGCGGGCGAGGCGGTGCGCAGCCACTCGGAGGCGTAGAGCAGCTTCCGGCAGATGGTGTAGATGCGCGACGAGAGCGCTCGGCACGACGCAGGGTGGATGCGCATGTGTCGCTCGGCGGCCACCAGCAACACGTGGAGCGCGCGGCCGTGAGCGAAGACGTCGAGGTCCTTGACAATGTCGTGGGCTGCGTCAAACAGGGCGGTGGCGTATTTGACGAGGTTGGGCGTCACGACCTGGCGGTGGAATTCTTGCCTTGAGGGCGAAGCGTCGACGAGGATGTGAGTGCCGACGAGCGAGAGGGCGGCGTCGAGCAGGTCGGCGTCGGGCCTGCTGTGGGTGGCGGGGGAGAGGAGGAGGTTGACGGCGTGATGGAGCCAGGAGGAGGCATGGTTGACGAGGTGGGCGTTCCAGGTGGAAGGCGACTGGGCGAGCCAGAGGGCGGCGAGGCGGTAGCCGGCGGCCTTTTGGGCGGAGATGAGCGAATTGATGCGGACGGTGAGCTTGTGCTGGCTCTGGTCCGAGGGGAGGCGGTGGAGCAGGTTGGAGTCAGCGATGGTGCAGAGCAGCAGCTGGAGCTGGTCGGCGTCGGAGGTATCGATGGCGGCGAGGAGCGAGTCGAGCTGGGGGGCCGCCTGGGCCGAGGCGGGTAGCAGCGAGGCGCCGTGAGCCGAGAGGCCACCGAGCAGGTGGTCCATGGTGCGTATGTTTACGCCTCTGCTATTGCTGTTGCTGCTGCTGCTGCTTGCGACGACTGCGAAGGCTGAGAACGGCTAGAGAAGAGGGCAGTGGTAGTGACGGATGGCGACAGCAGTGAGCGCGAGAGGTTAAAGGTGGGAAAAGAAAGTTGACCAGGGCTTTCGCCAAGGCCAACAGAAAAAGAGAAAATGAAAGAAGGCGCGAAGGGGGTTAGAATTTAAACACGAACAGAACTTAGAGGGCCTGCGTACGCAGGTGCTTAGTAAGAGAGTTGAAGCGGCCACGCCAAATACTCGAATACGATTAATCGCAGCCAACGCCGTGCGTTGGCCGAGTCCCGAAGCGTGGGCAGGCGACACGCACAGACCGCGACCGCGCCAAAGCCAAGGGTGGTGGTCAGTGAGTGTGAGGATGAGGATGAGGATGAGGGTGAGGGTGAGGGTGAGGATTGAGGGTGGCCAGCCAACAGAGTGTGAGCACGAGTGCTTCACGCGGTTACTCTGGCAATTGCTACCTGCCTACCTCCCACCCAACACCCACCTCTCCACCTTCCATCACCTCGAACCCCTCCCCGACCCCCCGTACGCCAGCGGCAACCGACCACTTCACGTACACCGACACACCGACACACCATACACATCTCTCCCCGGCCGCCCCACCTTGCACCCATCGCACCCTACCACGCCTTCGACACTCTCGCGCCAGCTCGTCCTTCCTGCTCGGCCTTCAATCGACCTGGAACCTTCTGGTCAGCCACCGCGCAGGGCGGTGAGGCCTCTCGTCCGCCGAGATGGCCCACAACGCCAACGCCCAGTCCTCGCCAAAGCAGAGGCCCACCCGAACCTTCAGGCCGCCGCCTGCCCAGCAACCCGCCCTCATCCCCTCCCGCACCTCGTCCTCCTCCCACTCCCACTCGCTCTCCACCTCGTCCGCCAGGCCCTACCATGATTCCACCGTCAACGAGCTCTGCACCCTTGAGACCTTCCAGAACTCGTTCAACACCAACGACTTCATCGCGCAGCTCTCGACCAAGCTCGTACAGAGATCCAAGGCCGACCCGGGACCCTTCAATCCGCGTCCCTTTATCCGCACCTTCGAGGCGGCGCTGGAGCAGCTCACCCAGATCCGCACCCAGGTCACCGCACAGACGCAGGTCCTTTCGTCTTCGGTCCACGTCGCTGAATCGGCCTACACCAAGAAGCTCGATGAGCTCTCGAAAAACTTTGTCGCCGTCGGCAATTCGTTCAGCTCGCTCGAGGACAGGATCTCCGAGGTCGGTAGGACCGCCATCCGCATCGGCGAACAGCTCGAAACCATCGACCGACAGCGCAACCGCGCAAGCGAGGCGCATGACCTGATTGAGTTCTATTACATGTTTGCGCGCGGAGACACCTCCAAGCTGGAGCGCGTCCGCAAGGAGGGGGGCAAGGAGGGCAGGATGAAGACCGCCGTCATCGCCAGGCGCCTGGCCGCCATCAGCCGCGAAGTCGACGTCAAGGGCAGCGAGCAGACACGCGACGCCATCGATCGCTACTGCGAGCGCTTCGAGCGCGACATGCTCAAGCTCTTTGACAAGTTCTACCGCAAGTCGGACCCCAAGATGATGAGCCACATCGCCAAGGTGATGCAGGGCTTCAACGGCGGCGACCGCTGCGTCCGGATCTACGTCAACCAGCACGACTTTTTCATCAGCAAGGACCGCGTCGGCGAGGCCAGCACCATCGAGGACAGCGAGATCTGGAAGCACCTCGCCGACCCCGACCAGCCGCCGCCCAAGACCGAGCCGGCCCTCTCGTCGCTCTTTGCCGAGATCCGCCAGACGGTCGAGATCGAGGCGCAGATCATCTCGGCCGTCTTTCCCAACCCGCTGGTGGTGTTGCAAACGTTCCTCCAGCGTGTCTTTGCACAGTCGGTGGGCGCCTTTGTCGAGGTCATGATGGGCAAGGCGGGCCAGATCAGCGCGCCAAGCTTCGTGACGGGTCCCGGCGTCGTTAACAACGCGACTGGCACCATCGAGACGCAGGCTGGGTCCACGCAGCCACCCACCTCGCACCTCGCCTTTTTGCGAGCGCTGCACCTTTCGCGCTCGAGCGCGCTAGCGCTCGTCAACGATCTCAAGCTGTACGACTTCCGTGGTGCGGGCATCGTCGCGCCCACGCCGTCGCAGCTTTCGGCCGGAGGCGTCTCTGAATCGGGCTCGCTGATGCTGTTGGGCGGCGATGGAGGCCCCGGTGGCCAGATGGCCCATGCCGGAGCGAGCCCGCTTGCTACGATGCTGGACCACGCAGTTGAGGAGCTCTTTGTCCCGTACATGGAAGGGGTGCGGTACCTCGTGCGGGAGACGCGCAACCTGACGGACTTGTACGCCGGCTACCTGGCCAAGTTTTTTGCCTACCACGTGAGCCCGTCGCCGCAGACCCCGGCCTCCTTTTTTGAAGCTCTCCCTTTCTCCTCAGAGACTCAGGCATAGCGCTAACACCTTGCTTTGCTCCTGCTCCGCTCTGCCTCGCCTAGAAAACGCCAAACAAGCCCAAGCCGGCGTCCAACACTATCTTCAACCGGATGCGGAGCCAGATCTCGTCGTCTGCGACCGAAGTCCACGGCCAGAGCGCAGCGCCTTCAACGGCGACGACCACCACCAGCGCCATGTCTGGCGCCAAGTCATCCTTTTTCAAGCTGTCCGGTCTCGCGGACCGAGTGCGTGGAGGTTCGTCGCAGGCGCCGGCCGCGGCCCCCGCTGTGGCGCCTCCAGTCGCCGAATCGACGGATGCGGTGGATCCGATCGCGGAAGAGCTGGAGCTGGAGCGCGAAGGCGATCTGAGCCTCGACGTCGCAGAGCGCATGCTCCGGTGGCATGCCGAGGCGATCGGGCGCTGCGTCGATCTCAGCAGCTCTTCAGAGGTGTAAGTTCTCGTACACCACGAGCAGGATGGGTTCGTTGGGTGCTGGCGACTGACGGCAGACCTTGTATAACGTTCCGGCCTCGATCCCAACACCAGTCCCAAGGCGACGTTTGCGCTGCTCAAGGTGCTGACCTCGGCCTATATCAAGACGTACATCGAGGCGGCGCTGGACTCGGCCATTGCCACCGTTACGGCGCAAGATGTGCGCGGGCCTCAGCTCCCCGACCTGTCGTTGATCGGCGTCATCCGCAACGTCGAGATGCTGGTGGCGCTCTGGCAACACTATGTCAACACGGCGCTCGTCCCGCTCGCCAGCACCAGCGTCACGGTCCGTCGCGAGATGGTCATCTTCAACAACCACAACCTGCTGCGAGTCGAGGGCAAATGCGATGCGCTCATGCAGAAGCTGGCAGATAGTGAGTTCCGACGACTCTAAAGGCGGGGGCCGTCCGCCAGGCTTTGGTGGAGGGAGGCATCTGACCTAACAGCGCAACAAATCCTATCTTGTCTCGCCTTTTTTCTTTCTCTTCTCCCGTCCGACCTGCCCGATCCAGACGTGGTCAACTACCTCTCCAACCGGCTGGCCACACAGAAGAAGAACGACTTTACGCCCAAGAACGACGAGCTCGCCTTTTCTCGGATGAATACGGAGCCCTGCATCTCGTGCTCCGAGGCGCTGGAAAAGGTGCAACAGGTTGCACGGGTCAGCCTCAGCTCAACCTCGACCGAGCCGCTTGCAGCGAGCGGATCGTGCGGGTCTGGCCGGCCGGGATCGGGGCGGCCGGGGTCGTCAGGTACATTGACTTCGAGGTCGATAACGCTCGATGACGATGGATCGGACGCGCTAGCGCATGGAGCCGGCGGACTGGCCACGGGCCGGACTAGCCTCAGCAGGAATGCCGAGTCGTTCCTCACCGAGATCGGTGTCGCCTTCCACGGGCTGCTGCTGGAGCACCTCCGCAAGTTTACCGTCAGCCCAGCGGGCGGACTGATGCTGACCAAGTGAGTCGTCCGAGTTGTGAGACCGGCGTTCCCGTTGCGAGATGTTTGCTGAACGCGAGAAACCATTGTCGAATCGTACAGGGATCTGGCCATGTACCAGGACGCTATCGGCACATTCGGCATCCCGGCGCTGTCGGACCGTTTCGAGATGCTGCGACAGCTTGGCAACCTATTGTGGGTCCGCAGAAAGGAAGAAGGACAAAGGTGCGCGGGCGCTTTCGAGATCCAACGATGTCTGACCAACCTCCATCCCCTTTTGGCGTCGCAATCACATCTTTGTTTCCGCAGCATCGTGCAAGCGAGCGTCCTCAAGTCGTACATGCGGGAGTCGCACCTCGTAAGTCTGCCATTAACATCCCAAGACATTTGCAGGGAACCCTTTGCCCCCTTTTTTGCTAACGTTGTGCTCCTTGCGAGACCCCTTGCACATCTGTGCGACAGGCCAAGATCGACGAGAGATTAATACGCCCTTACCTGCTACGGCGCGCCGACTACGCGCGCGAGGTCCGGGACCTCGACCACGCCGCGCCGATGCCACGGCTCACCACTGGCGACGGCTTGGCCGGGAGTGCATTGGCGGGAGGCGGCAGCAGCAGCGGTGCAGCGGCGGGCGGGCGCGACTTGTTTGGCCACCTGCCTAGCCTCGTCGGCGGCAGCTCGGCGTCGGCCGGTGCCACAGGCCCGCTCATGGGCAGCGGATCCGGCACTGAGGCCGTCAAGTCGCAGAGGCTCGCAGAGATCCTCAAGGAGCTCGAGAGCTTTAGCAACGCCGCTGCCAAGGGCTCGTCGTTGACGACGACTACGGCGGCGGCGGCGGCGGCCGAGGAGTCGACGGTTGCAGAGGGTGACAAGGAGTCGGCTAGCGGGTAGACGTGGTTTGTGCGTGTTGGCGAGGGGGTGGTGATTCCATGCAGATACCTTTCTTTTGTGCTGCCGATGCTTTACGGAGAGACGCGGCAACGATGTGGGCAAAGGGGGTGTTGAAAGACAGAACAATTGGCCATTACTCTCGTGACTTTTGAAACCTAGTGGAGACCAGGACATTAAGGAAGAAAACAGAATTAAAAGAAAAGCAACCACTACCCCTACCCGGGAGCGGAGCGGACGATGCCTCTAACCCGCTCTACGCTCTACGCTCTACGCTCTACGCTCTACGCTCTACGCTCTACGCTCTACGCTCTACGCTCTACGCTCTACGCTCTACGCTTCAAACTGATCTCAACATACTTCGCTTCTCGTACGACGGCGCCTCACAAGAGGGTCGACTTTGCCGTTCCCAAAACCTTAGGCTGACCCGTAGCTGGATCTTTTGTCTTTTGGCTAAACGCATATGCGGTTCCCTTCGCCACCTCCTGTGGGTCTGCGCACTCGATCTTGATGTTCTTAACAACGGCCGAAAACGCCTTTGTATTTTGGTTCGCTTGGTTCCAATCGATGTAGCCACCTGCCCAATCGCGGGTACCTTGGGGGAAGGCATCGGTACCGGCACCCCAGATCGAGACTTGGAGGCGCGCAGGTGTGGCTGGATAGTGGTAGATGCCGGTGGTGGCGTCGAGGGTATTTTTACGATACACAGTTCGGACGGTGACTCCGTCGATGGACCATTGAAGACGGTTGGGTGACCAGGAGAGCGTGTAGGTGTGGAAGGCGCTTGCGTTGAAGGTTGAGGGGAGGACAGTGGGGGGAACGGTGTAGCCGTGCGTGTAGTCAGGTTGGCCGTGCCAGTACTAGGGTGGAGGATGGCGGTAATGTAGAGAAAGAGGAGTGTGGCGTTCAGCTCGACACGAACACTTTCAGAGCCCAGCTGAGCGGCAAAAGGAGGGGCGAGGTTGAGAAAGCAGGAGTAAAAGCACGTACGTAGTTGGTCTGGGCATCCTTTGCATCGCTCGTGGTAAACTCCCAATCGATCTCATCCTTCCCATTGGCCATGCTGATAAATGTCGCCACGACGCCATCCGCCGGCTGATGGCGCATCGTAACCGACGCTTTACCATAGTACCAATACCTGGTGGTGCTAAGCCTCGTTCCAGCCACAGCGTCACCGGTGCGGGTGAGCCTGAGGCTGACTCCCGTCTTGCCGGCGACGGCGACGCCCGAGTCGAGCGTCATAGCGGCCTGCGTCGGGTCGCCGTTGAACGTGCTCAGCGATACAAAGGGCCGCGCGGAACCGGTGAAATCGATGGTTTGAGAGACGCACTTGGGCATGGGCCGGCAGGAGGAGGGCGAAAACGAAGCAGAGGGGTCGCACCCGCCCAGGCAGTGGGCAGAGGTGGTGCCGCAGTAGGCGAACTCGGAACAGCAGGGGGCTGAGGCGCCGCAACGAGACGTCGAGGAGCATGACTGCGATGAAGCCGTCGTGAAGAGAAGGCAGAGGAGCGTGAGGAGTGGGAGGAGCGGGGAGCGCATCATGGTTGCGGCTTGCTAAGGGGTGGGGGTTGGGAGAGGTGGAGTGGAAGAGAGGGGAGGGAAGAGGACGGGAGATAAAAGGGAAGGAAGGGTGCTTGAGAGTTGAGCCAACCAGGTAAAGAGGAGCCCGGTCGTAGCCTCTTTGGGCTTGTTCAAGGCCAGGGTTCATGGTGCTCGGATGCATGCACACAGGATCAAGCTCTCGGCCCACTGCTCGCTTTCCTCCGTTCCTCGGCGGACCGTTCACTGCGTACCGACACGGGAGTGAGCCTTGCACCTAACCTCGTCTTGCTGCCATGCCGTGTTGGCCCTTGTGTGTGTCAACGGGAGGGACGAGATGAGCTGTATATACTACTACTCCGACTCGGGATGAGCATATAGGGGCTATCGAGGGAAGAAGAAAATTAAAACAGAAAATCAAAGATTAATGGCGAGCAGTAAATAGCGCCTGGAAGAACGTAAGGCGGTGTTGGAAAGAGCGGCCGGTCAGACGTCGGAGTGCGAATGATGAGCAAGGGCGATCCTGTGCGCCCTGAGTGGCGAGGGGTTGTGTTTGGCTTGGCGTGCCAGCTGAGGGGTATGTAGCATCAGCGACAGTTGTTGATGTAGGACTGTAGTTAGGTGCTTTTGGGAGACGAGGGATCCATGCGTGAAGAAAACAACAAGCTTGTGCTCAAGGCCATACCATGCCACACCATCGAGCTCTGCGGTGCTGAGGGAAAACAAAAGCGGCGGAAAGGTGCAGCGGCCATAGCAACGACTGTGGCGGCAATGGGCGCGGCAATGTCGAGTACTGCCGCGCCGCCCCAATGTACCGCACGAGACAAAGACAGTCGGAAGCGAAGACAGAGAGAGTGTGAGTCACGAGCGAGAGTGAAATGGCAGCAGAGACAGAGGTGTTCCCTTTGTCAATGGTGTGGGATTCCGACATAGGCTGAGGCCCTCAGCCACAGCCAAGACATGTCTCACACCAACTGCCCCTTGCACTCAAACTGGCTGAGTCACACACCACCCCC
>JALNIF010000019.1:0-12563 GCA_026284005.1 Thecaphora frezii | reverse complement strand
GTTTCCTCCCTTATAGACACTAGACCCATCGAATCCACGTACCATTTTCCGTATCGAACACCAAAGCAACGAACCAGCGAACACACGCAGACAAGCACGAACCGAACAACAACGAGCACGAACCGACGTTTTCAACTCCATCTTCTGTCTACAGACAGACCCTATCGGGCTACAGCCATGCCTCCTATAACACTATTGTTCCCACCCTTGGTTCCATACTGGTCCCCTGTTTGAGTCCCTTCCTCCCCTTTTCTCCCCGATCCCCGATACAGCCTTTGAGCCCAATTGTGGTTGTTTTGGTTCCGTTGCCATCGGACTCAATTAGTAGAAGAAGGTATGGATTTGTTGAGGTGCACCAAGCACTCTAGGTAATACTCAATACAATCGACAAAGAGTCTCAAGGAAGAGTAGGCCTGCCTGTCCTTTCCTACATGGGGCTGGAACACTCCAACACTGCCCTTGCTTGCTGACACCCTCCCTTAGATCCATCCCCGATCCACATGTGTGCTACTGCTGCTGAATCACTACCCGGGCAAGGGCTTTTCTGGTACAGCCCAACAATACCTGGGCAACATCTAAAGGATGTGCCCAGTGCATCAGCAGCTCATCACAGAGGGAACCCAGGATGCAGCAAAGCTTGGCTTTGCTGCACCCAAAGTCCCTCTCCATCATCCAGACTTGAGCATCAACCAGGTAGGCCAGCAGCAAGAGCAAGGCAAGCTTGGAGCTGGCATGATCACAAGAGGGGGTGCAAATGAAAGGGGGAAGAGTGAGGGCAGAGAACTTGAGGCAAAGCTCATGTTGTGTAATGCAGAAGCAATCACAGAAGTGGACGTACAAGAGCACCATCCAGGTGTGCTCAACAATGGCTCTTGTTTGTCATCCCTTGTAGCTGTGGTCGAGGTGCCAGTGCTGTGGCAGTTGTGTACGCAGGAATAGAAATGCAAGTATCAGAATTACAAGTGACGACACGACAATTTGCCACCACGATGATCATGAGCAGCCCATTTGCACGCCGGCACAGACGAGAACGAACCAACAGCGAACGACACGAGCGAACCTAGCAAGTAAAAGCAACCGTACGAACCGACGTTTTCAAGTGGCCCACCATGCCCATGCTGTGCAGTGACAACGACAAGCAGTGCATGAGCTGCCGCTCACTTGGTCCACTTGGGATTATGGCCCTGCCTACCACCGGGCTCACCACCCTCACTTTGCGCTGCCATCGTTGGGGTCTGCAGGTGCAGACTGGTTGGGATTTCAGGTCGGAATGCAAGTCGGAATGTCGATGCATCCCGTCGCTCCGAGGACAGGGAGCACTCCTGCCACCCTTTCCCTCACCCACTCTCTTCCCACCTCTCATACACACCACACTCCCAGCACAATGCAAACAGGTTCTCCTCCCACCCAAAGACGGCGGCCTGATGCTCTAGAGTGGCGGTGTATGGCATCACCAACGACGGGTAGCGTGGTGCAGAAAGCGCAGGAGAGAAAGAGGCAAAAGTTGTTTGTTAGCAGCGAGAAAAGCCCGATGGGAGGGAGGTGGTGGGTGCGATGGTTGCGATGGGGAGGGGTTCAAGCGAGGCAGTAAGAAAAGGGAAGAGGGAAGAGGAGGAATCTGGGATCAGGGAGGGATAGAGGGTTGCGGAGGAGGGGTTGGGGGAAGGGGACGGGTGGGGAGGGGGTTTTTAGGGTTATAAGGAAACGTTTGGTAGCTCGGTCTGTTTGACACAAAGCCTCGGAGGGGGGTTGTCGAGATGGAGATGGTGTTGAAGGGTTGGTCACGGGGGATGGGGTTGAAGGGATGGTGTTGAAGCGACGGTCTCGATGGGAACGGTGAAGAGGGGATGGTCTCGGGGCGGTTGGTGATGAGGGGATGGCCTCGATGGGAACGTAAGCCATTGGGCCGGGTCCACGTTTGCAGCTATGGGTGGGAGCGCCACATCGGCTTGCCGCACTCTGGCATTGGTCAAGAATGGTGCAGCGCCACCGTCGCATCACGTACCCTGTCCGGTGGGCCTGCACCTCGTTTGGCTTCACCAAGAGGTCGCTGCGATAGGGAGCGTCGCATCGTGTTGAGCCATGTCCCCTCGTCTAGTCGAGCAACGCCTGTTTGCGCTTCGTCGACTCGAGATACCACGTACTCTGTACGATGTTATCAAAGATGCCCGTTGCCACGGGCGATTTGGACCTGTAGAAGGGATAGCTATCCAGCGCCATATGGGCCTTATTGCTAAAGTCCTCGTAGCACAGCATGGGCTGAACCCTTCCCTTTTTCCAGTCGTGGTAAGGCGGACCACATCGACGTCTTTTGCGTCGGAATACGCCATCTTGAAGTTATCGCCATCCCTTTCCTCGTTGCGGGATTCGTCGACGTCGTATTTCGTGTGCGAGAATCCAAACTGAGGTGAGGTTCGCCACCGGAGGACCTTTTTGGGGGCGTTGGATGGTGAAAAACGAGACGAAGCACTGCCAAAAGTGCCTCTCGCCGTACGTAATCTTGGCCAAGGTGCGGGGCCTCGTATCGACCCACGTGCTCTTGGGAAAGTAGAAGGCCGTCACAATAGCGAGCGAGGTGTTCTTGGCGTCGAGGTACTTCCACCGGACGTAGCTGGGCCCGTCGGGGTCACGGCAGTCGCCGTCGTCTTTGCCTGATCCCTTGAGACCCTGACTCAATCGGCCATCGTCGTCGACGCCCGGGTGATTGTTGCAGCCATTCTCGATGTGGAGCATGGGCTTGTACTGCAGAGCCACGTTCTGCTCGAATGTTTGGCCAGGCCCCGTTCTCTCCACCGGGATGAGCTTGCTGTGTGGGACGGTAGTGAAGCCGGTCCTGGTGTCAATCGCGGCATGCGAGGCCGGCAAGGGCGACCAGGACAGAGAGGAGCGAGAATTGGGTTCGCATGTTGCAGGAAAACGGGGGAAAGGACGGTGGAAAAGAGCGGAAGCAAGGCTTGCTGCGTTCAGGAGGGTGTGGGAAACGGGGAGGATATGGAAAAAGGGAGTGGAAAGCGGTGGGGAGGATGTGGAAAGAGTGCGAGGAGAAAGATGGGCGCCTTATACAACGGCTTCGAGGGGCAGGCATGGCGAGCGCAACACAAGCGAGCCGGGCAATCATCTGAGGCTGGGCACCACGGAGCATTCTTGTTCGCCATTCCCGCAAGAAATGCAAAAAGGGGCCGAACCGCTCTCGAGCTTGAGAGCAAGGGTAGCTCGTGAAATGCCTTGGTTCAGCGATGCAGCCCAATGGTCGCCGCAAGGAAGGCTGTGCTGCCGAGTCATCAGTGCCTTGAGCCTTGGACGGTTGCGCAATAATCGCGAGAATTGCCGGTGGGCGCCGTCGACTTCATATCAGAACGGTCAGATGTCGCCGATGGCCGATGCCGTGATCGAGAGTGGTGGCGAGAGCCCCGGCAATGCTCGACCTTGGGAGCCTCGCACTTATAAGCCAGGCAGGCTAAGGACGAGATGAAAGGGTGGGATAATTCAGCGGGCTCGCAACGGCGCAGGTTCGGGGTGGTGGGGCACCGAAACGTCTAGAGGGAAGAGGGCACCTTGGCCCAGGAGTGGGCATGTTGGGAGAGGAAAAGGGGCAATGGAGGGAGTGCGCTGGCAGCTTTGCCTCGAACGGCCCAGCAGACGGGGCGAAGCAGCCCACACGAATGGCTTCTGTTCGACAAATGTGCACTCCGGAAAGGCATAAAAAGGCGGGTCCAACTGCGCTGTTGGGTCTTTCTGTCCCTCCATTACCCATCCTCACTGCTTCCTCTCTCGTTCCTCAATCCTCATTGCTACCTCTAACCTCTTCGATGTCCTCGCCCCTACCTCCAACCTCTACTCCATCCTTACCGCTACCTTTTCTCGAAGCTTCGTTTCTTTCCTCAAGTTTCAGGGTAAGCTCTTCTCCCACACACATGCGCACACATCATGTTGCTTTGCTTTTACACATGGTTGCCACAGTCCATCTTACACATCCTGCCGTTTCCTCACGCCGCTATCAGATGCGCTCCACCCACTTCGCCTTCACCTTCTTCATCTCGAGCCGGACTTGGGGCGTACCGGTAAAGACTGATGACGATGTGATCCTGTCTACTTTAATCCTCCAAGACGGTACGAGATGCTACATCAAGGCTTCAAAAGACTTCAAGCGCCCACTTGAAACGTGCTGGTTTATCGAACATACGATCAGCTTGACGCTTGTGTATGAAGAGATAAATAGTCCCACTTTGTGCAAGTATTTCCAGGAAAGGGATGGCGAATTCCGCGACACCAGCTCCCGAGATGGCCTCTGGTCCAGACCGTATCACTGCCACTGCGATAAGATCCAGAAAGAGGGTCACCCAATGGACGACCCATGGGGTTCCCGCAGGCATAGGGGACACGGCGACATTCCTCCATACGTAACCGCTCCCTCAGGCCTGTTCTACTTGAACGGCCCGCTTCCCAACTCCACGTCTTTCTCCGTCTAGCTTGCTCCGCTGGATCGACCCGATTCCTCAC
Source organism: Thecaphora frezii (assembly GCA_026284005.1). Lineage (NCBI taxonomy): Eukaryota > Fungi > Basidiomycota > Ustilaginomycetes > Urocystidales > Glomosporiaceae > Thecaphora > Thecaphora frezii. The sequence continues at coordinate 8,063 of JALNIF010000019.1, read as the reverse complement.
CCGCTGCTTTTCTCGTCGTCCATCTTGTCCAGGCCGCTTCGTGACCCACCTCTCCGTGCTTCTCGTTCCCGTATCGGCCCGGTTCCTCACTCTCCACTTCTCGTCCTTCCTCTAGCTTCCTCTTCACGACCCAGTTGCCGACTGCGCATTTCTCGTTCTGCGCACAGCTTACGCTACCTCATCAACCCACCTTGTCCTCCGCTTCCCCTGTCCTCGACCTTCGCACGCCACCCTTTCTCCGAACTTTGTCGCCTCCTCTTGCTTCTATTTTTTATTTTTATTTTTTTCTTCAATAAAAAAAGGTTGTTGGTCTCTTTGCCACGCCTTTAACCTATATGTTTCGAGCCAGTGTAGGGGCTGAGCGAGCTGTGTGTGACTGGAGATGTGTGTAGCCGTCCAAAAACCACGTTCAATCCACGCCAAGGGCTGCGTTGCCGCCGAGCATGGGAGCAGTCAAGAGAGTGAGGGTCGGCGAAACTCGAAGCGTTGTTATTTGACAGAGCATCCGGCGGAAACAGCTCTTCAGCGCCTTACTCGGTCCTTGGTGGAGAAGCCAGCATTACAGGCAAATGCAAGCCTGTGCAGGGCACATGATACTAGGGATGGAAAACTGAGGATCTGCGTTCTTAATCTTGTCGTCTGTCGGGTCGAGGTGACAACCGGGCCGTTGTGGCGGTGCTCCGCTGCCAGGCCACCTGCTTGTCCGCCGCTATGCCCCTTCTCCGTTGCCTGCTCCTATGCCTTCAGCTGCTAGACGTCTTATATTCCATCCAGTGGATTGTGACACTCGTGCTAACTACATTCACATTTGCCATCGAATATCGTTGTGCTCGCCAATTCCAGTCGTGCGCCCTCGCCATGCTGCCTCCATGCTAGACTGCGCTGGCTCCCGCGTCCCACCCAGCGGCTGTTGCATCGATCGGGCGATACCCGTCGCTGCCGTGCAAAGTCCCAGTGGTATTTCTGAGATCAAGGTGGGCCGAGCTCATCGGTGCCAGGCCAGTCACCAATCGACCGTGACCTATTTGGGCGGATCGAGCTTGTACAACCTTTGTGTCCCGCCGCTCTTCATTAGCTGCCTCGAACGGTGCAGCCTCAGGAATGCCGCCCCAACGCCCCTCCAGCCCTCGCCTCGTTTGGCTCCAAGCGCAGGCATCTCCTGGATTGCCCCTCCCTCCGGGCCGCTCGCCTTTGGATGCAACGCCGTTCAGGCTGCTCCTTGTCCTGGTGGCCAAATGAGGTATAAAAAGCGCACACTCTCCAACCTCTGCGGCTCCTCATTCTGCATCCATCCTACGGTCCCTTTCTTCCTGACCTTTTCCTTTTCCTCGTCCTCTTGCTCCTCTCGCCCCTATCCTCTCTATCGGCTCCCTCTTTCAAGGGCACAGCACTTCCTCCTTTTGCATTCGCTTTTCGACCAACCTCACCACCATGCGTGTCCCTCTCTGCCTCTGGCATGGCTGCACGGCTGTCGCCACAGTCCTCCACCTCGCTCTGACGGCAGGCAACTCGGGAGCCGCACCCTCGCCCGTTTTGCTTGGGGACGAACTGAGCAGAATGTTTAGAGACACCCCCAACGTTCTTTATCCTCCCGTTGACAGTCCAGAAAGCGTCGTGTCGCAGCCGGCCGCTGCGTACGATAGCAACGCCGCCCTTTCGACCTCGCAGATCTACGGATACAGCGACGTTGCCCATCCCGATGCAATGTACCAAGGCTCGCAAAGCTATCCGACCAGCCACCAGGTTGAGCACAATTACTATCCTACCAACTTGGCCGGGTTCGGCGCTCTTTCGTTGCCTTCTGGACAGACGCACGCCATGCAGGAGCCCGGATACGGCGGCCCTGCACTTGGAACGCACCATTACGCAGGCGAAGAGCTGACGGCTGCCAACATTCCGTTTATGGGGATGCGATCCGAATCGACGAAGAAAGAAGGCGATTTCACAAGAGAAGTGCCGCCCCGCTACTTTTCCGGCGAGGACGGCAGGCGCCTGGAGGATGCAGAGATCAATAACCTGATCAAGCAAGGCGAGGCGATAATACAAGAAGAGAAAGAGCGCCCCAAGAAACCACACCCCAAGGCGTCGTACGTTGTGAGATCGGCCGGCAGTAAGGAGGTAGACTGGATGCGGCGGGTGTATGAGGCACGCATGCGCCGGTTCCTGCCGAAGAAGTTCGACAACTTTGACCGCATAGTCATCGTTTCGGATGAGGAAAACAAGAGAATGGATCCAAGCAACGTCCGGGCGGGCGCAAAGCTCATCATCAAAAAGCAGCAACAGCATCAAAACGACGTCGGGACGAGCTCCAAAACCACCACGATGCCGCAAAAGGCGCCGGGACCGTGGGACTTTACCTTGAACCCCTTGAGCGATTTCACCCTCAACGATGTCCATTTCCATGTCTTGACGTCGAATCGCGCCAAACGATACCAAGATGTGCCGGTCGGCGACTTTCGTGTCCTCGCTGTATTTCCCCCGGATCAGCAAGACATGAGGATCTTAATGTCCTTCGGCATCCTCTCCATCAAGGAAAAGGACGGGGACAAGTTGATCCTGAGTGGAGGAATCGCGCGAGACCCATACGCCGATGGAGGTGCGCCTCGCCGGGACGGAGGAGATCGGGGCCGAAGTGGGGGAGGAAAGAGAAAGATCGGAGAGCGATGATTGGCTAGAGGTGTTGGACGGAGATCGAATCCGAGAGGTGGGGGGCGCAGAACCACGAGACGAACCGGTCCGATCACAGACTAAAGGAGGAAGGCAGAACGGAGGAAGAGGCGATGATCATGTACCGTAGAGAACCGCTGAGGACTTGAAAGATCGGGCGACGACGATGTGCCAGTTGGGGGATCAGGCAATGTTGCGCCGATGGGAAAGAGCTTCGTTGTGGGCGAGGGGATCGGGGCCGAAGTGGGGGTGGCAAACAAGCTGGGATAGTTGAAAAGTGACGTTCTTGTTCGGGTCGTTTATCGGATCGGGTTTGGATCAGATCGTGGCGAGCTGGCGATGCGGGGACAGTCGTCGGGGATGGATACCGGATCTTCGTTGTCAATCGGTAGTGGGCTGATGATCGTGCCCGTTCGTCGTCGGTCGTGGTCACTGGGACCTCGAAGGATAAGGAGAATGATGATGGTATTACTAACACAAGTACTGAGTCGGTCTCGCCCTACGATACAGTTCGATCCCTCGTCCGCCCTATGGCTCATCTCATCGTGCGCGCATAGCCGCTGACCAATCGTCTACCTGCATGATGGTCATCGGCGGGTTCGATCTAGTTGAGGAATCCCACAGCGACGGAGCCGAAGCGACTACGATCGGGCTGGAAGACGACATCGGGGATCGGGAGGAAAATGAGAGGGACGGACTCGAACAGGGGTTCAACCCGGAACCGAAGGAAGGAGCTATCTCACCCGTGCGACTGAGGGACGGTTCTATGCAAAGAGAAAGAATGTTCCATAATAGCATGAAGGGAGGAGAGCGAGCAAATGTACATAGCTGAGGCTTCGGGTCATCGTTCTATCGAAATACCACTCACATTATCCAGAATGCCGTTGACCGCCACGTAGAGACCATCACTGACGACGAACGCCGAACGACGCCGACCACCGCCTCCCCGCGAACAACGAAGCAGACAACGCGGCGACACGACTCGACAAACAGAAGGCAGCGACACGCACGACTTTTCAACCAACAGAACCTGGGACATGGAGGCCGAGCAAGGAAGAGAAGGAGGGAATGGGCATGTACCGTAGACGAGAGTGCTAGATGATCCTTGTTGAATACCATCACTTCTTCCGAGCCCGTGCCGACACCTGACGACGACGTGTTCACGACCGCCACCGCCAACGACCACACACACGCAGTCACCAACAGCAGAGCACCAAATGCATCAACTCAAGAGCATCCATTCGACAAAGCCATGATGCCAGAAGAACAACTTTACAACACAATCTACAAGCTCATGGCCATGGCTCATAGCCGTACCTTCCCTGACTGGCTGGTGGAGGCAGCTGAGGGACCGAGCAACGCCGATGCGCGGATCAGTGAATGCTCTGCTGGGATTGTGAGCATTGGAGCCGAAGCGGGGGAGGGGCAAACTGAACTGGACGATGATGATTGGTCGAACAGGGATCAAACCCAAAAGATGGGGGTGAGATTGCAGGAGGACCAGAACCAATCACAGAACGCAGGAGTTGGGGAGGGTGAGAGAAGGAGAGCTGATGAGCATCTACCATAGAGCGTCGCACATCTTGATTTGTTCTTGTTGAATAACAGCATCATTCCTAGACACACTTTCCGAACAAAGCCTGACACATGGGCAACGACACCACCAATATTACAAACAAACAACGATGACGAGCCGACGAAGAAACACCGCACGGTCCGAAATCCTCAATTGAGGCGCCCATCTTGCTGCAGCAGCTTGAGCGGCATGTTGGCCATCGCTGGAATGAGCTGCTGCAGTATCCGCAGGAGAGGCTGGTCCCCTGGTTGCGCTGCCTGGCCCATGGCTTCCGGTGAGTGGTCTACGTGGTTGTGCGTATCCATTACAGGTTACTGACCTAGTTGCCCCTCTTGTTCCAGTGGCCATGACTAATCCCATTGTGCCAAACAAGCGGCCTATCTGGAACTGCGCCTTGTGCTACAAGCGCAAGTGCCCCTGAAGGAGAAAGATCGGAGAGCGATGATTGGCTAGAGGTGTTGGACGGAGATCGAATCCGAGAGGTGGGGGGCGCAGAACCACGAGACGAACCGGTTCGACCACAGACTAAAGGAGGCAGGCAGAACGGAGGAGGATACGACGATTATGGACCGTAGAGAATCGCCGAGGACCTTGATCCGTAATTACAACACTCGATACTCTGTCACTCCTCGTCCCAATCCGAACGAACCCCAGTGCACTGATACCGACGCCTTGGACGACAAAGAACGACGCCAACACCGTCGATAACGAGGACCGAGAGAACAACGACTAGACGGCAACTAGACTCGAAACGACACGATAGCTACAACTAAGAATGGGGACAGGCCGAGCATCGAATGAGTTGGAAAGAGAGGCATGCACCGCTACACAAAAGATGACGAGATGACGAGTCATCAGATGCGAGCTTGGTTGCATTCCTCAACTGAATGGACGGTATTATTGTAGGCAAACTCCGCCATTGGAAGTGATACTGGCCCCTCGATCTCTGGCGTCTCGATCCCCTATATTCTTTGATCTGAGTCTCGCTATTCTCTCCATGTTAAGCCCACACAAGAAGCCGTTCCGGGGTCCATCTTTTGGTGCTGCTCCACTGCGCTGGGCTCAGACAATGCTGAAAGGTGGGCGAGGCGGTGCGTGGGAAAAGGTTTCTCGCGCTTTTCTCTGCAGCCCCGAAGGCGTGGAGGAGTCGTTATATGGTGACGCCCGGGCAAGGGACTCTTGCTGCGCCAGGCTTCAAAGGCAGTGGACCATAGTGGGTTAGAGGTTATATTTCGTTTGGCCGGGAAGGAGGTGGGGGTGGGAGAGCGCAGCTGCGGGCGCAACCTTCTCGCCAGATGGAAGGGGGAAGGATCAGACAATGGCGAGGGGTGGCGCAGCAATGGCAATTGTATCGATAGCTTGCAAGGCTCCTGAGACAACAACGCCGACTTACCCATCCCGGTGGCTTTGGTGCCATGCTCAGAGACGTGGGCCAAGGGTGCTTCTCCAGGGATCGCTGGCAGAATCGACGGGGTGGGGGAGGTGGTTTTATGAGGCGCACGATATCTCGTCTCGGCGCTGGTAGGGTAGGGCTTTTGGCAGCGCCGCACCGCAGTTATGGATCATTCGACGCCCCAATGAGTATGAGTGCGGTAGAGTGGCGGTGCAGCACCCACCGTCTTTAACCTTGGCATTGATTTTGGCGTCAGTGGAAACGTTGCAGTGGCGACGAGCCGTTGGTTTGGCCCGAGGGAGAGATGCCCCAGTCCACCAGGCCTGAAGGTGGGAAAAGACAGTGGGAGCAGTACTGAGAGGCGGCCTATCTGGAAAAGTGCCGCGAACCCGCCAAAGAGGCAGAGGCGGGCGACCAGCGAGGGTCCCCGACCGTACAGCCGAGCGCCAGATGCCCTCAGACGTTGAGGCGGACGCTGCAACTTTGTGGCCTATAAAGGGCGATGTCGTCTGGACCCTGGACCTTCCCCCTCCTTCCTTGCATAACCTCTTCACAACGCAACTTCTCACAGCTACACCGCTCAAGGTCTGCGAGCAAGCGACTTTACCACTCACACGACCGAGTCTACTCTGGGAACAAGAAAACGCCTACAGCAAGATGAAGATCGTCGCCCTCTTTTCTTTCGCCTTGCTCGCCATCGGGGGGAGCTGCGAGTTGGGCAAGCGTCAGCTTCCTCGAAAGAATATCAACTACTTCAAGAGCGATGCGAACCCTCACTTTGGATCATTGGAGCTCTGGTACCAAGACTTGTACACGAACCAGGTGTACATGTGCATGCCATTCAAGTGGGGCTTCATCAGCAGCGAAGGCAAGGAACAGACCATACGCTGCGATCCGTCAGCGCAGAAGGACAACTGTTATTTCCTTGACAAGGACGACGGCGGTTGCCCCGCAGGACAACTATGCATGAGCATGCTTAAGATAACCAAGGTTCGCGAGCCGGGAGCCAAGGATGCGGCCGACAGGTGGTGCTACTGGAGTCCGATGACGAAGGAGTGGCTCAGCGGATATTCGGCCTCCGCAGTCGACCACAAAGAACCGCAGGGCAATCAGCATTCCATCCCAGCCTTCAAGGCATCCAATTTGCGGGACCTGCTTTCGCTCACGGGCACATTTTATAAGGACAAAGACGGACGCAGCATCGACCTATACGGTAAGTTCAGACAAGAGCACACAGCGAGAGGATAGATGGCCGGAGAGTCCTCTGGCACTGTTGGCCGCTCCATCACACTGTCTCATTGGCTAATCACCACCAACCTTCACCTGGTGTCGCTGCCCACCCCCCTTTCCCCTTTGTTGGCATCCTTTAGTCCTTGACCCAAGCCGGGATCCTACCAAGAGTCGGCACATCTACCGTTTCCGCACCTTGACCTCATACGAGTCCGCGCCGGTGACCGTAATGGAGTTTAAAGCCCAGGCTCAAGGCATGACGAAGCCCAACTCGATGCACTCCACAGGCAAGGCAATTGTCGGCTACCAGATCCCCATCAGCGATGAATTCGGATCTCTGGAGATCTGGTACAATGCCACGAACATCAAGGCTGGTAACAACAACAACGATGGGCACCCAGACTCGGGCAGTATGTACGTGTGCATGCCCCACCCCTTTGCCTTCAGGGATAGCGATGGAAAGGACCAGACCATCCTCTGCCCTAAGGACGTGTCGCGCCCGGCACAGGGCGGTGCAGGGTGCAAGTTCACTGCCCTGGACAGCTGCACCGGCGAAAGGCAGTACTGCCTGGGCGGGATGGATGGTCTCATCCAAGTTAAGGAGCCGAGCAGTGGTGCGGGAGACAAGGGGGCGGCAGGCAAGGGGGCGGCGGGCGGTGATGCACTGGGCGTTGGTTCAGGGGACGGTGTTGATCAAGCAGCTGTTCAGCCGGACACTAACACGCCTGCCATCCGGGCGTGCTATTCGGGAAAGATCGGAGAGGAATGGCTGGGCAGTGTGGACGGCCAAGACCCCGCTGCCACGACGGTGTTGGGCCTGCTCAAGTCCAAAGTCGTCTCGTCTTCGAGCCCCAAGAACGACTATCAGCTGTTCAGTGAGTTGAGGCAAGAGCACGACGAGATCCTGCGTTGCCATCGCTTGCTCCGTCGGAGGGCATGTTTGGCTGATCCCCACCCATCCTGACATTGCGTTGCGCTTTTTTGGCATTCTTCAGTCGCCCAGGTGGATGGGTGGTTTCCTCACCCTCTGAAAGACTTTACCAAGCTCGAGCAAGCGCCGATGGTCGTGCCCAAAGCCGTCGGTTCCGGCACGTCTGTTGGATGCGCTGCTGGGACGAAGTGTTCAAACGGCCACGGGGTGGCAGGCAACCCCGACCATAAGGAAGATGGCAGTAACGGCGGAGGCGGCACTCACGG
>JALNIF010000009.1:0-29776 GCA_026284005.1 Thecaphora frezii | reverse complement strand
CAACCAGAAAAAAGGGGGGGGGGGGGACTCATTGTCTAACTCTAGATGTCGGAGGCGCTCTGGCGCTGGATGCCCTCCTCTTCCTCGCGTAACATCTCCTCGAAGGCCGCGCTCGGGTTCAGTGCGTTGTCGTTGCTCACGCTCGGCCGAGCGCTCCGAATCGCAGAATCTCCGGCGCCGGTGGCCGAAGCGCGACCGCCCATCTCCATCATCGAGCGACGCTGCGCTTCGGCCAAATCGCGCGCCTCTTGCTCCTCGGCGGTGAGGCTGGTACCGTCGGCATTACGCCTCCTCCTCCTGCGCCTTCGAGGCAGGGTGATGAACTTGGGCACTGCAGGGTGAAACGCAAAAAGGGCAGGTGATCGGGAGAGCAAGTGTCAGCAGTCAGACCTAATTGCCTATTCTTCGTCTGCTCGGCAGCAAAGGCGAGCCGATATTGACCGCAACTCACTCTGTCGCTTTTCCAGATCCATGGCCACGTTGGTGGCGGCCTGCAACGCCTCGATCCAGTCTACGACGTGGCGATCGCTTCGGGTCTGGAGGAGGAATTGCTCGCCCTCGGCTCGCACACGCACGACGTGGCGACGCTTGAGGTAGTCGGCCGCGAGGCCGCTCTCGGCGCCCTGGAGGGTGTAGTGCCGCACCAGCCCGTTCTTGGCGTCGAAGCTGTTGGCTCCGGCGCCGGCCGAGGTCGAAGCGCTGCTGTGGTGGCCAAAGGCCTTGTTGGCGATTGCCCCCCTCGCCGCTTGGCTCAACGAGCTGCCGCCGCCGCCCGAAGAGCCGTCTTCGTTCATCGGCTCGAGGTGTACGTGGATACCCTTCATCTCACCCCAAGCACCATTGGCAGCGAGGCGTTCGCCGCTCAGGTCCGTCTTGTAGACGCGCAGGCTGGTGCCGTGCAGTACAAAGTACTGCCGCTTCCAGCTTCGGTCTTTGGCCTGCAGGCCAGGCGCGGAGAATTCCATCTTTCGCGGCAGGTATCCCTCGATGTGGACGCCACAGTAGTAGCTCGGCAGCTTCTCGCGGCCCTCTTCCTCTCGCGGAAGGATGATCTGGGGACCTTCGGGCCGATGGTGGATGATCGAGTAAGGCGGAGGCTCTTGGCGCATCTCGAACATCGAACGCCTGCGGCCGATGGCAGCGCCGGACGCCGCCGTGGGCGTTGTAGCTGCGGGGACAGCGAGGCCGGATGCGACCTTTGAGCCGCTAGCCTCCGGCTCGGGCGCTTGCGGCGCGCCGCTCTCCTTGTCGCCGACGCGTCCGCCCTTGGTGCCAGAAAGGTAGTCGATCATCGCTCCAGCATCGTAGCCCGGCGCGGTGCCATCCTGCATCCGTCGATAGGAGCTGCTGAGATCGATGAGCGACTTTGACTTATGCTGGTATAGGCCTGGCCGAGCGTTAGAGCCGGCAGCGACGTTGTGCGCCGGTTTCGGCACGGGATTCGCAGATACCTTGGTCGAAGAGGTATCGACGGAGCTGCTCGCCGCACTATTCTTGGCCTTTTCCGAGCTCACGCCGTCGATGCTGGTGTCACGGCTGGTTGCGGTCTCGGAGGTAGTCTCCCACCGCGGCGGGCGAAGCGTCGACGAGGTGCTCGGGCGTGGTTGGATTGGGTGGCCGCCCTGACTCTTGTCCTGGGCAGCGGCAGAGGCCTCTGGTCGCTTCGAAGAGGCCGTGGATGTCTCACGCGACAGGTTGAGGCCGGCCAGCGAACCTACTGGAAGCTGGGGAACCTCACGGTTCGGCAGCGATGGCGTCATAGGCACCACGCCTCCGCGCACCGTCCTGAGACTGGTGGTGGAAGGGGCACGGCTTCGAGTGATGATCGAGGGCGAAGGGGGCGGCGCCATACCGCTCATCGAGCCTTGGCCGGCCCGCAGAGCGGTAGAGGGCCGGTGCGCAAAGTATGACGATTCGGAGACTTCCTGCTGACGGGCCCTAGGCGTCCGCGTGGGCAAGGAGCCCGCCGCCGAGTAGCCGGGCGTCGGGGTCTCGAATGGCGAAAAGGCGGCCAAGTTAAAGCTGGTCCAGCTGTCGAGACCTCGGGTGACCTTGAAGCCGGATTCGGAGCCTTCTGCTGTCGGTGCCTGGGCCCTGGCGCCGCCAGACTGTAGAGCGAATCCCGATGTTTCAGAGGCAGGCACAAAGGTGGGGGCTGGAGGAAGGACGAGGCTCTCGCTCGGCCGGTTGCGGGCGGTGCCGCCAGAGCTCGACTGCGCAGACATCGGCACCGAGGCGGGTGTGGGGGAGGTCGACGAACGCGCCGACTGGTAGCTTCCTTCGGTCGGGGCCTGACCGTCGACATCATTGTCCGTCTCGGCCTCGGTCTCGGTCTCGGTCTCGTCGAAACCGACCGTGTCGAAAGCCTCGTCCTCCTCCTCGTCCTCAGTGATGTCCTCATCCTCGTCGCCAGTCTCGCCATCCGAACGGCTGCCGTGGTCATTGCCATCGCCATCATTGGATCCGCCAGAGCCGCCGGAGCCGCCGTGGCCCGAACCTTCGTTCAAGAAGGCGACATCGCCAACTCGCATAGAGTTGAGGCGGGGAAGGTAGAGGGCGTTGTTGGCGCGGCTTGTCCTCCGGCTCAACCCGTTCGATGCGGTTTGAGCGTCGCGGAGCTGGGCGTTGCTGCCGCTTGATGCCGGTTCGGCGCGGACAGCAGTTGCGTTCTGGCCGGCTGAAGCGGTAGGAATGGCCACGTTGCCACCATCCGGCACCGATGACGGTGCTGCCGATGTACCGCCAGCAGCAGCAAGCGTGGCGGCGGCGGTAGCGTCAAGACCATCTTGCTCTTGATCGATACCGAGGGAAGGTCTCCTTACCGACGAGATCGCTGGCTGGTCAACGCCGTTGCTGGCAACGCCGGAAAGCTGCGCGGTCCCGCTCCCGGCCGGTGTTTTTCCGGCGAACACGGAGCGAGCTGCGACGGCAGGCCGGCCTTGGAGGGATGACTCGGTCGGCGTCGCCGTCTTTGAGTCCCCTTCATTCATGCTCACACCCAGCCCAACCGGACCCTCTTGCACATCTCGTGTGACGCTCGGCCGGGGCTTGGATGCATCGGCATTAGAACTAGAGGGCTTACCAGAGTCCTGGACAGTGCCAGATCCGGACAAGGGGTTCGGTGCGCCCGAGCCTTGCGCCTTGCCCTGGGTATCGGCGGCTACCAGGCCTTGCAGGTTAGACTTGAACGGCTGTCCAAAGGCGGTCGCCAGCAGCATGTGGGTGTTTTGCCCGTTGGCGGCCGTAGTGCCCAGCGGATCTTCTTGGTCGAAACGAGAACGGTTGTCGAGTGCCGGCTGCTCGGAAGCTGTCGGATTCTTGTTCGACCGTCCAAATGTCTTGCTCACCAGGTCTTTGGCAAAAGCCGCCGCCGACCCCTTCCTTTGTCGGCCGCTCGGCCCCTGAGCGTCGGGCTGGCCGTTCGAAGAGAGGCTCTCGCTCGTACGCCGCAGAAAGTTGAAGCTGGGCCGCTGGGAGAGGTCGCTAGAGGGGCGCGCGAACGAGAAGGACGCACGGGGCCGGTTTGCCGATGGTGAGGGCGACATCTTGATGGCAGAGCAGCGTCGGCCGCGCGTCAGGAAGCCTGGAGAGAGGCGGTTGTCAGAGAGGATCTCGACCGCTTCGTTGGGACTTGAGACCGAGAGCCGGCCGGCCGACGACCGAGGCAGATGCAGGCTCTTGCGGGCTCGCGTCGTCTCGTCACCGTCGGAGCCTGCGGCGCCGTCGAGCTGCGGCGAGCCGGAAGCCGAGCCCTGTGCGAGCACGTCGGTGGATCTGGAAGCCCATGACTTCATCGTTCCCCTCAGTCCAATCGACGAGCCGCTGCCACGGCTGTGGGAACGATGCTTGGATGCGGAGGGCGAAGAGCTGGCCTCGGAGCCGACGCACTCGAGCCCGCTTCCCCTCCTAGATCCCGTGAGCAGGTCGCCGACCCGGGTCCAACCGAACGACGATCGTCGGGGATCCGGCTCCCCGCTTCCGGTGTCGAGCCCGGGCGTTCCGTTCATGCTACCGCCGGTGAGTCGGCGGGTCCCTTGATGAGAGGCTACTACTTCCTCCGTCTGAGAACTCAGCGAAGGCCGCGACAGGGTCGGTCGGCTGGGAGTCTCGTTCCAAACAGGGATATCAAAAGAGACTTGGACCGAGGAGCGCGTAGCTCCATTACACGGGCTAGCAGAGCCTATCTCTGCGTGCAAAGGGGTGGACAACGGACGTGGGGAATCAGTTTCGGAGGAAAAGGAGCGGCTGGCACAGGATAGCGCAAGCGCCGAGGCCCATCTTACCTGGAGCTGACGTCGCGGGCTTGGCGGTGGAGTCGAGATGCTGCGCGGAAGCGCACGGCGGCCGCGATGTGGCTCCCGGATCGAGCGTGACCTCGAGAGGGACCTGCAAAGTGGACTTAGGCGAAGCAGAGGGGTCCTCGTCGTTTCTGGAGGGTTTCGCGGCGCTGCTGTTGCTATTGCTGCTGCTGCTGCTGCTGTTGCTGCTGCTGCTGCTGGTGGTCGGAGCCGCGTTACTACAGAGAGAAGGGGTCGGAGCAGGCGGCGTGGAAGGAGAGCTGGTGGACGGCGGATGAGCCGGTGCACCTTCCGTTGCGTAAGGGCGCCCGACGTCTAGGGGTAGTGGCGGTGCGTGATGGTTGGCGGTTGGCGTCGCTGCCGCGTCGGCCTCGTTGTCTACCGAGGAGGCCAAAGTGGACGCTTCGGACTCGCCAAGCGACTCTGCGGACGAGGCCAAGGCCGAGCCAAGCGACGAGTTTCGCGGCGACTCCGACGGGAGGTCCGACGGGAGGTCGAGCGCAGAGTGAAACGTGCCGTTGTTATCGATGCTGGTAGCCGAAAAGGAGACGGTGGATGCGACAGGACGGATGCTAGTTTGCGATGTGCTGAGAGGTGGATGGAGGGTCGCCTGCGACGGAGCGGGGTCAGCACCAGGGGTGGCCGGTGTGGAACTCAATGAGGGCGAGCCCTCCGCCGTGGATGCGGCTGAAGGGGAGGGGGCAAGTAGTGTCGTGTGGTGGTGGCGAGGCGGACTTTGCGACGGGGGCCGGACGGTCGATGCCGAGGACGACGAGGAAGAGGAAGCAGGTAGCCGGAGGGACGGCACCGACAGTGGTGGGGGTGAAACGGCGGATGGGACAGCGGCGGGTTCCGAAGGCGACGGGCGAGGCGGAGCGCAGTGCGAGGCGGCGGTCGCGGCGGACGATAAGTCCGATCCGGTGCGTAGCTCGAGCTGCTGCAGCTGCTGCTGGGCCTCCCTGACTCCGCGCTCGGCTTTGCCGCCTGCCTTTGCGGGGCAACGCGCCGGAGCAGCCGAAACTGAATCTGACTTGCGGCGGCTGCCACGGCGAACCGGAACGGCACTGCCGACGCTGCCTACGCCGCCAGGACGAGTGCTACCGTTGTCGCTGCTACCACTACGACTACTGCTTCTACTGCTACCACTCGTACCGCTCGGGCCAGTCTTAGCGCCTGGGCTGCCACTGCTAGTTTCACTCGAAACGCCCAGCATTGGGACGGCTAAGTCTCCGTCTTGGACGCTAGCCGATGCGCGCTGCTGCTGCCGCTGCTCCTCGTTGGAAGCTGCAACCACGCACTCCGCCTCCGCAGAGGCCTGTCTCATCGTCGTCGCTCCCTCTGCCGCTTGCACCTGCGGGTCCTCTGTGATGCCCGGATCGGCCTTGCGCCCTTCGAGGTGCAATACGTAGCCGCCCTCGGGCTGCTTTCCAAACATCGAAGTGAGGCGCTCGCCCAGGCTGGGTTGAGGTGGCGCAATGTCGTTGTCGCCGCGATTTTTGCCGTCACTGCCGTCGCCGCTGCCGTTCGGGAGTTTGCCGCCGGTGCGGAGGATGCTGGCACTGCTCTCACTGCGACGGTGGCGAGAGCCGCTCGCTGCGTCGTCAGCGATCGCCGATCCTCGCAAGAGAATAGCGGCATCCAGCGATTTCCTGGCCAGCATAGGTCGGCCATCGAAGCTGCCTTCGCTGTTGGATCGTTGGATCATCGAGTATCGGTGGTGATGGTAGCTCGGCGGATCGTTGGACTCGCTACTGACCTTTCGCGAAGCCATCAAGGCGGCCAGAGGGAGGCGAGAGACGGGCGCTAGCGGGACCAAAGATGATTCGGGAAGCGGTTCGGCAAAGCTGGCCTGGTCATCGCTTCCCGTCTTGGCAAGGGTCGTGATGCTTCGCAGCACCTGGTTCCTCTCTCGCTGATTCATGCCGGCTCCGTAGATGGAGCCTAGTCCGTCGCTACCGCCGACGGGACGGGCCCAATCGTCTTCGGAACGCGGCGAGGATCCGGCGCTGCCGCCGCCACGGGATCGCAGGCTGAAGGCGGTGCTGAGGAATGATGCGGTGCGGCTTCCGGTCCGGGAAGATCTTCGTTCGCCTTCTCCAGACTCGGCAGCGGAGGATGCGTTGGTCACAGAGGCGGGTGCTGAAGCTGGAAGCGCCTCTCGTTTCAGAGCACTGCAGGGGTCACGATCAGAAGCTCCGAGATCGTTGGAGCGTTGAGGAGTGACTGTGCTGCTCGGCATCTTGCTGAATAATGCCGGATCCGTCGTAACCGTTGGTGCTTTTCAGGGGATAATCCAAAGCCGGGCCTTCGTAGTTGGCGTGGAACACCAAATGCTTCCAGGATCAGGCGGAGGGTTGGCCGAACGAGCAGGATTGAGCGTCGTAACTTGAGGCGTCGGCAAGCGACTCGCAAAGAACCGTTTGTATTAGGTGTGGAAGCTGGGCGAAGGCAGGCGAGCGTGATGAGGACGTGTCGCGGTTGGCGGGTGGGACGGGCCAATGGCTTTACGTTGGATGAGAAGGGAAAAAGGAGGAAACAAGGTCGACCTTGGCACGAAGGTCTGTGGCGGCAATCTGGCCAAAGGAGGACTGAAGGCGACGGTGCCGGCGCAGCCGGATGGGGTAGCGTGGAGGGGAGGATGGTGGACAGAAGGGATGGAGGTTTCTATCCAAGGTCTCAGCGGCGGCGAGGATGGGGATCGTCAACAAGTGGTGTGCTCCGGGCTGATCCACGGCACAAGCCATGGCTCTCAGATTGGGTTATAGGCGAATCGCAGCTCTATCTACGGCGTTGCCGCTCGCAGAGTTACTCGGCTGTTGGAGCAGCTCCACTTGCGACACACTTACCTACTCCACCGCAAGGTATACTCCCTGCTCGTTTGATATTGCTGCGTTTTTTACTATAATTTTTCTTGCCTTTGGGACAACGCAAGTCGAGGTAGCGCAGTCGAGTGGTACATACGTCCCTACGCCTTCAGCCGTAACTATGTGCGCAAGCCTCTCGCGGCACCATGCCAGGCAAAGCCTATTGCTCTCTCCTCGCTCTCTTTTTCTCTCTCTTCCCTCCGGCGCTGCCGCCTACACCGAGCGCTAACCTTGTTCACCCGCGCTGCACAGACGCCATAGCGGCTAGTGCAGTTGAAACAGGGGGCCTTTGAAGAGGCCGGAAGAAACGTGAGGAGGCCAAGAGGCGCAAAAGGGGGATCAAAGGCCAAGACGGGGCTTCGATGCACCGATGTCTGGTGTATGAGCAGCGCCCTGGCCTGCCTCCCCTTTTGGGCCCCCCAGTGGTCAGGCTAGCTTGCTGCAGCCTTGGTTTCGCATCGAAGCACAACGACGACAGCGCGTTGCCAACCGGCGCCCCACATCCTGGCAACGACTACTTTGCTCTCTCTCTCTCTCTCTCCCTAGTTACCTGTACCATGCTCTGATCGCAAGCAGCCACAGCCTCACTCTATTGCCACATACGCTCCACACCCCCACATACGTACATCTCTGCCTTGACGGGTTTGCGACCATCATGGCGTCTCCAGGGACAATCAATTAACCACCGTGATTGTGGTTGCTGTAGTTAAGACTGAAGCTGGAAGCCCGTGACTCCTGTTCGTCGACTAAATTGAAACCGGCACAGCAGGGTGGCGTTTTCAGTTAGTTCAGATAGGTGGGGGGAAGAGCTTCACCCCACGTTCCGATGGTACCCAAGAACAGCAGCCGCTCTCTGCTGCTTGCCGAATTTTGCAATGGAGCTCACCGAAGAAGGCCCTGCTTTGCACGGTAACAAAAGCTTCCAACACCGAGACCACTCCAATCGCCGCTGTATCCCTATTCGGCCACTGACGGCAGGCGCCAGCGCGCCAGCGCCGTGGCAGAGCGGTCGGTGCTTGAGAACACCGGCCGCCTGCCCTGCTCCGCTCTGCCCTGTAATTATTACTTGGCCACATCTCGGAAGCGATGTTTCTCCATCAGGAAGAGCCCGGCCAGGGGCCCTCCAACGTGGCGGCGGCGTGGTGGCAAAGGACGGGCGGCGACTCCGCTTTTCGACTTACCAAACCTGCAAACAACTATGCCCTTATGTTTGATCAGCTCGGCCACAGCGGCCGTGCGGGTCTTACCAGTCCAGTCCAGTCAACGGTACGACCATCCTGCAAACGAGCAGCTCTATCTGCTTAGTTACTGATAGCGGGCGAGGACCCTTGACTCGTTGCGACGGACAAAAGGAGCGTTCGTCACACGGTGGGCGAAAGCTAGTTAATGGAGCAAGGCCCTCTCTTGGTCCTCCTGACATGACAAAGTTCGTGCTTTCAAGGAGAAAAAAGCCGAAGTGGGGCGGCGCAGAGGGCTGCCACTCCTCCGCCTTCTTCCTCCTGGGCCGGCCAAGGTAGCTCGATGCGGGTTCCAGATCGGAGTTGAGGCGGCACAATACGTAAAAAGGCCGCATCGAAGCGAAGACCTCACGAAGCGCTGCCCGACTTTTCCAAGCTTTCCGCTGGCGCTTTGCTGGCTCGCCAAGGCTTGTCGACTACTTACCAACTAGAAAACCAAAGTGTCGAAGTAATCGTTGCATCCAGCCTGCCGAGGCGTAAGTATCGATGGCGGGGTCACGGAGGATACGGGCCTGTCGGCTGGTGTTGGAAGCGGCTCTTGAGGCTCACCGGCTCATTTGTTGGTCGTTGATTCGGCCGCTGGCGTCGAGGCGAAACGAGAACAGGCGGCAAGCTGGGAGAGCTGACACGACGGTGACCGCGGCTCCTTCGCCCACAGCCTCCCGACGTGGGGTTGCCGTCCAGCTACAGACGTCTAGAGCTCCGCCTCTGGCTGTTTCCCCCCATCCTTAGCACAAAAAGCCGAACACAGAGCATGTGTCGTCGCCACGGTGCTCCATGTACTGTAAATAGCTGCCAACAAAATCATCCATATCCTCCCTGGCATTATGGTTATGTTTTCTAATGTGAACCTGCTTGCGTAGCTTAACATGTATTCAAACTAGAAAAGCAGGGCTGCCAAATATGAGCCGACATGCAGATCCACTTGGGCTCTTTATTAGATATGTATGTACATATTTAAGATTGTGATTCTGCGGTGGAGTCGGCGCCTTGCGTCTGCCACGAAAAAAGTGGGTGGGCTACAGGAGTAATACAATACGTCATCTCACTGCAAATCGCGGCAATGGCTTGCCGGCCGGGTAGGCTAGCCGCCCGCCGCCTTCACGCCAGACCCGCCGCTGTGGTTTGGAAATTCACCTTTGCCGTGGATCTCATCTACGGTTGCTCCTTTCTTCGGTGACTTTTGGCATCTTGCAACCTAACCCCCCTCTTGGCGTTGGCGCGATTAATAGAGCGCGTAGCAGTCACAGAGAAGAGGGGAGAGCGTGAGTGTCACGCAAGTGGTCGGCCTTTTTGCGATGGCCATGGGCTCGTGGGCGAGTGTTGTGCGTTGGGTTCAATCACGGGAGCGGCATCGTATCATATCATATATGCAGATGATGTTTCGACCCTCTGTCTGCCAGAGGCTGTGCGGAGGCTGCCGACCAAGCTATGGCGCACCGAATTCGAGCCTTGCGCTGCGAGGGGTTGCTTTCAGCGAGGTGGTCGGCGTAGCTACGTGTGTGCGCGAGGAGCTGGCATGACGCATCGGAAGCAGCCATGTGGGAGACCCGCCGGTTAGGCCCCTTAAATTAAAGAATTCCACGCTACACGCTACGCACAAGGCAAAGAAACGGCACTTGAGGCCAACCCTCGCCCTCTTGCCCTTTCTCTTCTTGCCCGAGCTGACGGTGGCGGCAGGGCCGACAGCGCCTTTCGGCAAAGCCGCTACTCAAGTTGGTGATAGCTTGCTACACTAGTCAGAGTTTAGCTCGACGCGTTCAAGTCTCTGAAGCCTCCTTGCTTGTCTAGTCACGTTTGACAGAGTAGCGTGTGGCTCTTGATCACGGCACCTGCATAGTTATAAAAGGATACGACCCCGTTCATAGGCGACCCTCGCTCTGCGCTGCATGTTTGGTTGTCTGCCTCCATCTCCGACGTGTCGTACCGGTTGGGATGACTTAGCTTGTCTCTGCGATAAGTTGTCACGCCGCCCGTCCATCTTGTGGTTATCTGGAGTCTGTCCATCACGCCTCGATGGAGATGCAGATACGACGGCCTGGGCTCGGACACGGGCGTCGCCTCCGTTTCCTCCTTGATTCTTCCCCATTCCCCAACCTCGAGGCCATATCGGCATGCCTATCAGGATGCGGCTATCCATAGCGTACGTGCACGCGCTGCTAGTGTAGTCGGACGGGTGGCTGCGCATAATATGCCTTTGCCCCCGTGGCCGACCTTGACTAGATCCAACATGGTCGGCGGACCATGGCCATCCCTCGCATCGAGCAATTGTCCACCACCTGCTAGGCCTAGATGATGCTCCATGCCGCTGTGGCCGTGCATGTTCGCAAACGTCGTCTGAAAGACGGGTTTGTTGTGTATGTATGCTGTCCGATACTCGATCCGACTGCACTCGCACTGTGGATTCGCACCGCATATGTATGTACATAGATTCTCCTCTTCCTCTTTGTTCCGATCCATCATCTCCTCGACAAACCAATCCGTCCTCCATCAGGGTTCTCGAAATTCGGACGACGGGAGCCATTAGGAGGTTGTTGGCCTGAGCTTTTGGGCCAAGGACAGAGGTTTGGAACGAGCCCTCTTTCGGCCATCCCTCACTCTGTGTCTGCCTCTACCCCTACCTGCTACATTTCCGTTGACGACGCTCTACGGCATACGCTTTCCGCAGTTTTTTTTTTTTCGTCCCCCCCCCCTTTCCCCACCCGTCGGGATCCGCAATCTAGGCCGTCGGGAGGAAACCAACGCCTCTGCCTGACCAGACCGAGCCATCCACCATGACGGCACGGATTGACTTTTTTCTCTGGGGACGCTACTTGCACGACAGCGTGCGTCCGGTGCTCCTCGCCATCGTGTGGTGCGCCATTCTCAAGCATTGGCGAGATGGCGACGTTCTCCACGCCCAAGATCAGGCCGCCGAAGACGCCAAGAAGCGGTGGGACGACTACGAGTGGTTTGCACTGCGGATCCTGGCTTCATTGGGGACGGGTGAGTACGGATCCATCCTTTGTAGCACCTTGCCTTGGCTGATTGGGGTCAAGCTGACGAGATTTTTTACGCCACCGCTGTCGCGCTGGTGCGGTGCAGTGACGGGGATGCTGCTCGCCTTCCGGTCCAACAGCGCCATGGACCGATGGAATACGGGTCGCCACAAGTGGGCCGAGGTGCAGGCCACCTCGCGGTCGCTTGTCCGCCTCCTCTCGACCTCGCTCCCCTCGCCCAGAGCTACTTCAGACGAGCCGGAGAACGCGCAAGCTCGCCTCGAATGCCAGCGAGAAGTCGAAGAGGTCTTGGCTCTGGTCCCGTTCTTCAACGTGGCGCTTATGTACCAGCTCCGCGGTGAACCCATCCTTCCTCGTTCGGGCTTCGCCATCGGCGAGGCCATCCTGATCCACCTGCCTCCACAGCTTCTCAAAGCGTTTTGCATCATCAACGACCTCCCTGCTCGAGATCTCCCATCGGAGGAGAAAGACATGGGCGGAGCCGCCAACAAGAGCGCAGAAATCAGGCGCGGCTTTGCCATGCTCAACACCGACCGGCCCGAGACGCTGCGGAAGCGAAGCCAGCCGTTGAGGGATGGATGTGATAGGATCGTCACCGCCCACTGCGCCCTCGCGACCCTGATGCACTTGCAGAGCAAGCTCGATCGCTTCCACGCCGAGGGTCAGAGCCAGCCAGCCGCGTCCTCGACCAGGCCTCGGCCGCCGTTGCCCAAGCTCACTGGCCCCATCTATGCCCACTGCATCGGGTTGCTCAATTCATTGAGCTCGCAAATGGCGGAGCTGGAGCGGGTCAGAGATACGCCGATCCCTGTACGCCTTCTTCACACCGTGCCCGTTCTCCCCCGCCGATGTAATTTTGAACCCCGCTAATGATACCCTTGCCGATCTGGACCCCCCTCCTCACCGCCCCGCTCTGGTCGCATCTGCACCACCCACTACGTCAGCTCTCGCTCTCGCAGCGCTTTTCGCAGCTCCTCTTGATCAACACGCTGCTGCTGCCCATCGTGCTCGTGAACCGGCTCTCGCAGCACTGGCACCTCTGCGTTGTGGCGACGTGGATCGTCACCGCCATGCTCTACGGCATCGACAGCGTCTCGGCCACGCTCAGCCAGCCGTTTGGACGGGACCAGGAGGACCTACCGCTACCTCGCTGGTGCATGGACTTTGAGCGCGAGTGGCACGAGATGCGCCAGGCGGCTCAGGATACTCAGGACACTCAATCGCCATCGACCACTACCGTAGTCGCGACAAAGGTCGAGGCGGGTACCGAGGCGGCAACGGCAGCGGCGGGGGAGCAGTACGTGGTGGATGAAAAGCAGGGGTCGGCGCTGGCACAGCCCCCTATCTCGTCGGCTTAGTCGCGCCGTACCTGTCTCTTGCCAGATCTAGGCGAGATAACGAATCGCCCCCGACTTGCAAGTTGCAACTTGTCCCTGCGGCGAGCATCATGATCGGCGCGTGGCATCAACGCTCGCTCGTAGATCGGCCAGGAATTCCATCTCTAGTTTCACTTTGCAATTAAGCCGCCGCACATCCCAGTTTTAGACAGCGAAAAAGAAAGGCCTCGGCGGCAGGGTGGGTGGGGAAAATGCACGGACTGCGCTTAGAGGCGAGCGTTGACGATGTCGACAAACTCGGGCTTGAGCGAGGCGCCGCCAACGAGGAAGCCGTCAATGTCGGGCTGACCGGCGAGCTCCTTGCAGTTCTTGGCTGCGACAGAGCCGCCGTAGATGATGCGGAGCTTGCTGGCGGCCTCCTGGCCGAGCTTCTCGCCAGCCCACTTGCGGATGGCGGCGTGGACCTCCTGCGCCTGCTCGGCGGTGGCAACCTTGCCGGTGCCGATGGCCCAGACGGGCTCGTAGGCAACAACGACGTTGCTGCGGAAATAGAGGTTGGTGTAGGTCGAGGCGCAAGTGGTGGGGTCAGCACTTGGCAATGGCAAAACAATGCAACACAGGGAAGGAGGGGAGAGAAAGGGAGAGAGGAAAAGAGACGTGCAAGCGGCAAAAGCGAGTGGAACGCTTACCTCCAGTCCTTGACCTTGTCGGCGATGGCGTTGAGCTGCTTGACAACGACGTCGACGGTCTCGTTGCTCTCGCGCTGCTGGAGCGTCTCGCCGACGCAGGCGATGACGCCGAGGCCCTCGGCAAGCGCGGCCTGGGTCTTTTCGGCGACATTCTCGTCAGCCTCGCCAAAGAGGGTGCGGCGCTCCGAGTGGCCGATGATGACCCAGGGGATCTGGGCGTCCTTGAGCATCGAGACCGACACCTCGCCGGTGAAGGCGCCCGAGGGCTTGTGGTAGGCGTTCTGGGCCGACACCTTGACGTGCGACGACGAGCCGAGAAGCTCCTTGACGAGCAAGAGGTGGAGCGCGGGGGGGGCAACGACGACCTCTGAGTAGTGGGGGAGAGAACAAGGAGAGAGGGAGAGGATGAAGCGTAAACAAGAGGCAGCACGGCAAGGAATTGTGAGGTTGGAGGCCATGACCCACCGGTGTTGGGGTCGAGGTTGGCCGACTTGAGCGTGTGGATGAGCTTCTTGCTCGACTCGAGCGAGCCGTTCATCTTCCAGTTACCGCCAACGAAGAAAGTGCGCGACATTGTTGGCAGGATTGGGTTTTAGAGCGTGGGTGAGGTGGGGAGAGGGGATTGGTAGGATGAGATTTGAAGAGAAGAAGAAAAAGGAGGAGGGGCAGATGGTGGAGCTAGGGAACGCAGGACGGCCCAATGGAGTACACACGTGCCTCGAAGCGGCAGCAGAGGTGCTGCTGGTTGCTGCGTTGCTGCGTGGGCCTTACTGCCTCTCTCTTTCACTCTGCCTGGCGCTGATCGAAAAGTGCCCAAGTGATACTCATCACTCACACACTCACGCTTCTGTAAGGGAAAAAAGCAGCCAGAAGCCCGAAAGTGGAGCGGGCGCTTGGGCTTGGCGGTGCAGGAGGATGTGATATGTTTAAGCTGCTTATTGGGATTGCTAATGCGATTGTTTTTAGCATTCTTATGAGCATGGCGAACAAGAAGCAATCGCAGCAAGAATAAGAACAAGCTATCGCACGAAAACAGACGGAGCACACGCTGCGGAACTCGGTCAGCTTGGTTTTCAACGCATCCGAGCATCCGAGCATGGACGGGAGCGGGAGGAAAAAGTTGAGTAGTTGGTCCGAGCTTGAGCGGCGCCCGACCTGGCAAATTCAGGGGGCAAGGGAGCAAGCCAAGGCGAGCCCAGCAAACCAAGCAGAGGGCACACGCCACGGCCACGCAGGCAAGGGCCACACACACACACACACACACAGCAACCACGCCCCCAAGCAGCGCCAAAAAAAAAAGGCGAGTAGGCGCTGTTGGCTGCTGGTCGGCTCGTCGTCCAGCGCTTTGGCGAGCAAACCAACACCATCTCGTGTCGCCCTCTCTCTCTCTCTCTCCCTCCCTCCCTCTCTCCCTTCTCTTCACCCCTTTTACGCACACGCTACAACCGAGCCCCTTGTCTTTGCACCTCCCAAATCCCCACCCCACACACGCACGCCCAGCCACGCTTCCTTGTCCTCTGTCACCCAGCCCCTCGGCCCTCTTCGCACCACTACATACAAACAGCAACCATGTCTTGGCAAGGTTACGTCGACACCAACCTCGTCGGTACCGGAAAGATCTCCCGGGCCGCCATCCTCGGTCTCAAGGGTGGCGTCTGGGCTCACTCGTCCGGTTTCAACGTATGTCCCTTGACCCTCCTCCCCCTTGGCATTCACTCACTTCGCGATCCGTAGCCTGCGAAACAAAGCGACCTCACCCGACCTGCCCCCTTCCTATTCCTTTTGCTATGTTCCCGATCGTGCGCCGCCGTCATACCACTCCGGCTCAACGGCGGCGACAGGTGACTGCCGACGAGCAAAAAGCCATCATTGCCGGGTTCGACGACGCTTCGCCGCTCCAAGCTTCGGGCATCCGAGCCGGCGACAAAAAGTTCTTCTGCCTCGGTGTCACACCCAAGACGATTTACGGAAAGTCGGGCGTACGTCTCTCTCCCCCTCCTTCCTTTCCCTTTTCCTCGCTCTTTTTCCTTCAACGCAGCGCATCTCCGTTGAAGAGGCAAAGCTGCTCCCTCGCATCATTTTGATCGCTCTGACTGATCCACACACCTCGACTCTTTTGGTGCGTTGTGCCGACTGTGCGTTAATTCCGGTTTTTTTCGGAACAGGCGGACGGTTTTGTGGCCGTCAAGACCAACCAGGCCGTGCTGGTGTGTCTCTACGACGCTCCCATCGTGCCCGGTGACGCGAACAAGGTCGCAGAGGGCCTGGGCGACTATCTTGTCTCCGCGGGCTACTAGATATGGCCAGCTTCACGCCTTTTGTCTCTGCGTACGTCTCTCCCTTGTCCCCTTTGCCTCAATGTGGCCGCGCCTCTAATCTCGCACTGCACCGTTTCTCCCCCCTCTTCCCCCCCCCCCTTTTTACTCTCCCCTCCCGCACCCCTCACAGTCAACAGCACGGACATGGCGTAGATGGCCCCTCCCCCTCCCTCTAGCCCCTTCGGTCCCATATCATAACCCCTCTGCCATTCAACCCGCAATCGAAAGTCGTTGAATCTCTCTCCCCGGCCCTCACTGCGCCGCCCCAAACCCTACCCGCACACGCCGCCAGACACGCAAGTTCGCTTGCACAGTCTCGGTACCCCTTGGTCTCATCTGTGCCACGCTACGCCATACTTCGTCGCGGTTCCCTTTCCACTCGCTGTACCGACACCCCACCCCACCAACCGAACTGACAGGTATGAAGCGCAGCGACCCTTCCGCCGTTGCGCGAGAACGATGCCACAACGCACGACGTGAAAGGATTGGTCGATGTTGGATCTTTGTCGTTCCTACCTCCATTCGCATCTGCCTTCCACTTCCTCCCAGTCGACGAAGAGGTGGGGTTAGGGAAAAGTTCACTGAACTGATCATCCCTCCCCTCCAACCTCCAACCCAAACCCTCAACGCCCCCTCCCCCCCAAAAAACGTTAGCGCGATGCGATGCATATGTTTGGTGATCAAGGGAGGATGGAGGAGCAGGCTAGACTACAACTTCCCAACAGTTGCGGTTGGGGAGGCCCGAGGGGTGAAACGAACAAATGGAAAAAGGTCCGTTGGAGGGTGAGGACGGAAGGGGGGATGGGGGATGGGGGAGCGAAGCACATGTCGTGTCGGAGGGCTTTCTATGCGTGGCGGTGGCAAAATCGGTGTCACAAGTAGAGGAAGAGGAAGAGCAAAGAAGAAGAAATGGGAGACATAGAAACGTCGCTCCTACCGCCAGAGCGCGCACGCGTGCTTGCCAAGTAGGCCTGAATCAGGCCGCTTCGCTAGGTGCGGCTGCCTCCTCGCTAGGCGCCGTTGCAGCGCCGGCGTCGGTGGCGTCGGTGGCCTCTTTGGCCTCTTCGTTCTGCGCCACTTCCTTTTCGGCCTGACCTTCCTCGGTCACCTCGCGGGACAATGCCACCTCATCCAGAGGCACCACGACTGTGGTGCCATCTTCCAGCGTCCTTTGCAGCATTCCATCGTCCTGTAGGCGCGGACGCGCACGGTTCAAGGATGGATGGACGTTTCCGAAGCAACATCAGCCTTTTGCGCTACCCAAGTTTCATCGACAAAAGCACATGTATATCAAACGATCTAAAAAGACTCACCCTCTGCTCAATGTCGGCGGGTACGCCCGGTCCCAGCGGCAACTCTCCATCGGTTGCTTGAACGGCAATGGGATTCGATGACCCGCTGCTGCCAGCCATTTCGCGTCGGGGTGGCTCGGCCCCACTCGCCGGCGCTTCGAGCTGGCTCAGGCTGGGCCTTCGAGCGTGGGTCTGTGCCACTACGTCTGTCCGCCTCAGCGTCGATGGGTCGAGGAGGTCGACAAAGGGCGTGTCGCCGCCAGATGCATCGTCCGCATCGCTGCTGCAGCTCGAACTCGAGTCGTCGTCCTCGATGGGAACGTCGGGCGTGCCCTCCCGCCGGAACTGGGCGGACCAGTCTGCCGGCGTCAGGTTCTGCGCAAACGGATTGCTGCTCGACGACGCCGATGTCGATGGGAAGTCGAAGCTCGTCTTGTTCTGATCCCCATCTGACGGATCGGCAAAGGGGCCCCACTCGTCGTCCTGGTCATCCGCGTTCCCCTTGGGCGCAAAGGCGTCCTCGAAACCTGCCGAGCGCGAACCCGAATGGATGTCGTGCGAGAGCCAACTGGCTTCCTCATCCGAGTCGTCGTCGTCGGACGTGCCCGTGGCTCCGCCAATCTGCGAGGAAAGGTAGCTAGCGAAAGAGCTGCTGCCCGCTCCAACTTGGTCTAGCAGGAACAAAAAAAAAAACGCAGAAAAGGCGTAGGCGCGGCGAGATTGTGAGACGTCAGCCTACGAGCAGCCCCGGCTTCGGTGCCCGACTGCCCAAACACACCCACCTTGTTCGTCGTCGTCGTTGCCAAAGCTCATCGATGCTCCGGCGGTGGGACGTCCGCCCGCCAGCGGGCCCGCCTCTTTTTCGCGATTCTCGCGCAACGTCTCGTTGACAAAGTTATCCCAGGCCGGCTGGTCCAGCGACGATGCCACTGGCCTCGCAACCTCAAACGGATACCGCTCGAGGAGCTTGACTGTCTCCTCCGCGATGAGGTTCATATGGCCCATGTAGCCCAGACGGATCCGCCGCGGGCCCTTCATCGACTCGACGTTTCTCGCGTGCCCCTCGACAATCCGCTGCGTTAGCTTGCCCTGTTCAAACACCGCCATAGTGAGCTTGCGGTTGAGGCCGAGGTCCATGCGGCCGTTGAAGAACTGCTGCAAGATGTCGTAGACGACGTTGTGGAGAAAGTTGTTCCATGGGTATTGGAAGAAGAGGTCTAGGAGCGACGAGATGATGTTGCACTCCAGGAACTTTTTCTTGAGTAGATCGCCGACTACATATTCTCGCGAGTCGTCGATGGGACTCGGTGGACCGCTGGGCTGCGGCGTGGTCAGCTCGGCGAGCGACATACCAGAAAGTGCCGACATGATGCTCTTAGCGTCCTCGTCCTCTTCGATGCTGAAGGCGGCCGCAACCCCTTCACCGGCGGACCCCTGGGCGGGCGTTGCGCCTTCGGCCTCCGACGGCTCCTTGTCGCTGAGCGAAACCTCGTTGAGGAGCGCCTCGTCCTCGGTGTCCTCGGACGAGATGGTAACATCGGCGGGTTGCGCAGACGACTTCTCCCGGACGTGTCTCGATTTAGTTGGCTCGACGATCTCGGGAACCTCCTTGACTTCGGAAGCGGCCGCCGCCTGTACCACCTCCTGCATCAGCTCCTGGGCCTGCTCCTGGGTTGCCTCGCCGGCGGCGTCTTGGCCTTCGGCAGGATCAACGTCCATGCTGACGTCTTCCGCCTCTGCGAGATTCTCGACACCGCGGCTGTTTTCATTGATCTCGGGGCCGTCGCCGCCCTGCAATGTGCGCGCCAGGACCTGGAGACCCTCAATGCCGCCCATCAATGTGCCGTCGCCCGAGTACTGGGGTCCCTCGTTGGGAGCGCGGTTGAGCAGCGCCATGTTGGAGCAATGAAGGAGCTCGGCATAGAGCTCCGTGATCCTGTACCGCTCAAAAGTCAGCGGGACGATTTCGCCGATGGTGGTGTTCATCAGCGACTCGTCGTCGCGAGGCTTCGTCACGATGCTCTGGAAGTCCTGAAGGCGCTCCGAAAGGATCTGAAGCATGGGTCCGAGGTGGACGATGCCGAGCTTGTCCGCCATCTCGGCCATGGCCTCCTCCATACCCTCCATCTCCTCGTCCTCTTCGTTGGTATTCCCGTCGTCCTTCGACTCGTCGCCCTTGGACTCCGCCGAGTTGTTGCTTGTTTCGGCCTTGCGCATGGCGCGGGTCTCGGACAGCTCCTGCTGCCTCTGCAGCAGGTGCGTACGAAGGGTGTGGAACAGGTGCTGCTCAAAGTAGTCGCTGTTGTTCTTTCGGATCAGCTCAATAAAGACGCTGATGCAAGTGACCAGCGACGAGCTCGTCGTCTCCCGCGTTACGGGGACAGTGGGCGCCGAGACCGGCGGGAAGAAGCTCGAAGGCCGGACCGTCGCGGTCGAATCGCGATGGTCGTGACCGCCGGGCGTTTGGACCTCCGAGGCTGGAAATTCGCGAGGATTCAAGGGGCGAATGAAGGCGCTGTCGTCATCGTCGTCATCCAGGGCCGACTCCTGATCCAACGCCGCGTTTTCGGAGAGAGTTGCGAGACCAGCGGGGGGCGCTCCCAAGGTAGACGGCTTGCGGAACTTGCCATCGAGTGCCAGCTTGGCGAGCTGCTCGTCGGCCACATCGGTCAGTCGACGCGTCAGCTGTTGGGACAGCTGCGCGTCCAGCATAAAGGCGACCATCTTGCGGACGATGGGTTCGCTGGCGAGTTCCCGCACCAGACGATTGTTGATGCCGCCGACGTTTTGCTGCCCGAACTGGTCCCCCGCCTCCATGCCTTGACCCTGATTGAGGCTGGCGGGCGACGGTGCTGCCAGAGCAATGATGGCCTTCAGCAGTTCCGAGACGGTGTTGTGAAGGTCAACCGAATAGTTGGGTGCGAGGAGGTCAACGGCCCGAGGAATGAGCTCGTCCGCAGAGAGCCACTGGAGCGGCCGATCATAAAATTAGGTGCCGGCGAAAGGCTACGGTGAGAAATAGGGCGGATAGATCCGGCTTGTGAGCGGCTGCAAAGGGACCCGAGACTCACGCTTATAACGCCCGCGTTGGGAAGGCTCTCTTCTGTCTGGATGATCCTGAATAGCAGGTCTACGACGGCGGGAGTCTCTAGGTGGGCAACAAAGCGCTCGACGATCCGTGGGAGGCCTTGAATGAATTGCAGCATCTGTCCAGTGGTGGACGAAGCAGAGGCACGATCAGGGAAGGAAGCGTCAGTGAGCCGATTCGGAGAACGCACGTTCGATGCAACGCTGCAACGGGGTTCCGAACCCCCTCGAACCTTGCGAACAATATAGCCAAGACTCACCTCTCTCGGCTTTCTCTCCAACAAGACACCGTTCACCTTGGCCCAATACCCTGCGAGCACGCTGCGCCCGGGCCCGTTGTCCAGCGCTGTGAAGGCCCTAAGGCCGACCCCATCAGCTGACGACTCTGAGTCCGAACCGCTCGTGGAGGTCTCGGCAACTCCAGAGACGCCCAGGACGGGCGAGCCCGGTGCATTCTCGGAAAAGAGTGGGTGCGAGTGAATCGGTAATGGCGCTTGCGAGGGTGCGGGCTTTGATGTGAGGACGGCATTCCAGAACGGCTCAAGGAACTCTTCGGGCGATGAGATGAGGGCCTCCGAGATGGCCCAGATATCGCTGCTGAGAACTTCCGAGGCGATGTAGGGGTATCTAAAAGAGGTTGGGCCAAGGGCAGCCAACGAGGGAGCGGCGAACGTAAGAAGGGTGCCCGCCTCGGCTGTGCCTATTCCGGCCTACGTGGGTTGGTTCGGCGGCTTGAACGGACGGGAGCGATACTCACTTGAACTTGACCTTTTCCTCCCAGTCCTTGCCGCCGGCGCCGTGGATGCGGGCGGTACCGACGACGTGCTCGAGCAGACGTTGAAGGACACGCTTCTGCTGCAGGTAGGCGATGAGCTTTTGGTTTTGCGACTTGCACTCGGAGAGCAAGTCGTCCTCGTCGAGGACCTCTTCGAGGGTGACGTTGGACTTTTCGAGCAACGAGTCGAGGGTGGACGTCGACGAGAAGCCGAACCTCCACTGCACGCGCCAAGGCCAGAGCAGAAAGAAGGGAGCGAGGGATGAGCGAGGGAGTTGGCTTGGCGCCGCAAAGCTAAGGCGGCCCAAGACTCACAAACATGATGGCGCGGTTAGCTTGCTGTCGGGCGTGCGAGGAAGTGCACAAGAAGGGTTGGCCGGGAGAAGCTGATGGCGTCGAGAGGAAAGTGCGACAAGCCAAGGTCGTCTTTGTATAGGCCGAGCTGGCCGTCAAAACCTGAGACGCGTGCGGGTGCGATTGCTGTAGCCGGTGGTGGCCGAGCGCAGTCGAATGCGGATAAGATGAGGGAGAGAGGAAAGAGCGTGGGCCGCTGTAGGTCCGCGGCGGTAGGTCGGCAGCGGCGGCTACACGATGCGGGCACCCGGGCAGTCCAAATGGGTGCTGCTGTCGCGCGAAAATGAGCAATGAGTGGGCGAGAGCGACGGCGAACCACAGGCCGCCAAGAGGCAGAGCAGATGAGGCACAGCTCAACGGGGTCCAAACGAACGAGTCGGTGCCGAGCGCAGCGTGGCCTCAAGGATCCCTCGGAAGAATGAAAGGGGGGAGAGGGCGAAGCGTTGGGCTGCTGCTGCTGCTGCTGTAGCCAGAGGTGGTCGAGACGCCCTTGGATGGGATGGGAAGGAGGGGAGGAGGAGGAGGAGGAGGAGTGGTGGTAGTGGCGGTTGGCAGAGGGCGCCAAGAGCGGGAGGCGGGCGTGTGCGAGGGCGTGGGTGTGGGGCACGCGTGAGAGGGTAAGGGTGGGATGTGTGGTGTGTGGAAGTGAGAGAGTGTAGAGTGCGTGGACAGCTTCAGGCGCGCTGTGGTGGAGTTGTCTTTACTACACGATTCACGGCTCACTTAACACTAACACTCTTACTGTGACTACACCTAGTGCTACATACTTGTCAAAGTTGGTTCGTTCGGGCACCCAGCGCAGTCACGAGTAACTACTTAACATGTGTCGAATTCGCCAAACCCCACTCTACAGCGCGCTAATCACCCCAGTAAGCCAGCAACTAACACGCACGTCGATACACCGCCATAACCCCGGTTGATGCGCCCTGTGAACCCATCGTGCCTGCCCAAAAAAATAACTAAATAAAAACAAAAATAAAAAGAATAATAAATAGTAACAGCACTAATAATAAATAATCACAATGAATAAATAAAAACTCAGGCGCCACGGCAAAGTGCAACGACACCTAGCCTTGTGCCAGCCCTTGTTCAGCCTCTGCTTGCCGTTTATTTCTCCCCTTCTCGACGGCGGCGTGCTAGGCTGCCATGCTAGCTCGGTGCTTCTCCGCTTCTCTTGCGGCTACACGACGAGTAGGGCACCTTACCCTCGCACTTGCGTCGCCATGCGAAAACGCACCGCCAACCCAGCAATCCGTCGCTGGCGGGCTACGCTCGCCCTGCCACCCCTTTTTCCCATTTTTTCGGCTTGCATTTTCGTCTGCGCCCATCTTTAATCAAGATTCAACTGCTAATTCCCTCGTGCAGTTATGTGTGCGGGCAACTTTCAATCTCGGGCCCGTTTTACGGCCTGGTGCCGTTTGCTCAGGCTGCCTAGGTTACTGCTCCCACCGAGGCCACACTCTGCCACGACCGACCTGGCGAGCCTTGGAGTGAGTGGTCCGTGTTGGTGGTCAGCAGAGTAGTGCATGTGCCGATCGGCCCTACGACCCCGGCCTGCTTACCGTCGCTTCTGAGCTGGGCCCAAACGCGATTCCAAGGCCTCGGGAATAGGTTTATGCCTAGTGATCGACCCTTCCCTCCCCCCAAAAAATAGGCAGACACGCATACCACCCTGCCCTACCCTACCGCGTACATAACAGCCTTGCTCTCGGCCTCGGGCTGTCAACGGTCCGGCCTCGGCAGGCTCGTGTGACGCCGGTCTGCGCGACACGCGTCGTGAAATTTTCAACCAAAGTGGCGGAAGAAAAAGAAATAAATAAAAATAACACGCAGACACACACACACCTACGAGTCTTAGTTGTTGCTTTGCGTGCTCGATTGGCTTCCTCCACCACAACCGCAGCTCGTCGTCGTGACTTGAAAGCATTGTCAAGGGGCGTCGTCGTAGTTATGTCACGATAGCTTTTCATCTTTTGTCCATCCTCAGCCTATCCGCCTCTCTCAGTCAGCGGGCCCGCCGCAAAGTCTCGAGTTTACCCCGCACGGATCGATCGCTTTCGTCTCCTTGACTGATACACAGAAACGGCCAGGCAGCCGCATCATGACCGATGGCCGAGCGCTATGCTGCGGTAGAGTCTCGATTCGCCAGGATTTCAGCCTCTCTACCCTCTCCAGGTGCAAAGTATCGCTTCATCACCTGCTTGGCCTTGGGTCCCTTGCGATCCAGTCTGAGGCACCCGACATTGTCTTCCTCATGGCTGGCCTTTCGTTTCTTGCCCTTGACCGCGCAGAGCTTCTCCTCGGTGCAGACATCTCGGATGCGCTCTGCCGTTTCGAGATCGACGCCGAGCCTGGTCGCCATCCAAGCGGGAGACTTTGGCCATCCGCTGTCCCGCTCGATGCCAAACAGGCTGAGGCGAGTGAGCGCCAGTAAGCGCAACTGTTGTAGCACCTCAGACTGCAAGAGGTTGTCCCCCTCGCCAGACCTGGCGCGATGGCGGTAGCATCGAAATTCCGAGCGCTTCGAGTCGGGATGCCGTATACCGTAGCAGATGGCATGGCTCTAGCAAGCGTAGCTCCGTAGCGGTCAGCATTGCCCTCTGATGTCTGGATCACCTTCGAATTGCTGGTATTGGAAGTGTGGAGCGCTTACTGTCTTCGAGCACTCCACACACACCAGGAGGCTTCCAGCCACAATGGTGCTGCCACAGATGCAGTTGACACTAGAAAGCGCTGAATCCTTGTTGACCGCGACGGGCAGGGTGCTTTCGAGGGACCCATCGTGCGCAAACTCGCTGGGCTTCAAACAAAAAAAAATGACACCTCAAGAGCCCGGTGTGAGCATCTCTCATTTCGATGTCAGTTCACTCCAAGCCCGATTTCCCACCTCTT
Source organism: Thecaphora frezii (assembly GCA_026284005.1). NCBI lineage: Eukaryota > Fungi > Basidiomycota > Ustilaginomycetes > Urocystidales > Glomosporiaceae > Thecaphora > Thecaphora frezii. The sequence goes on along the minus strand of JALNIF010000009.1, from coordinate 5,633 downwards.
CGAACCTGCCACGGCTTCGCGTTTTGTCTTTGCGCTGTGTGGATGCGGCGAAGATTTCAGGAGCCTGACTTTCGTGTTCGCCGACGGCTTCGTCGATTGCACCATTTGGAGCAGGGCCTAGAGAGTTGAAGCGGTGGGGCCGGATTCAGCCTTGGCTCAACGTCAACCGAAGACATCCGTGCAGCCACCGAATCTCACCTGGCTTAAGCTCTTGCGTAGACTGGCAAGACGACTCTCCGCTGCCTTCGGTAAGGTCGTCGATACTCCAAGCGTGAAACACCGTCATGTGATATCCAGTGTCAAACTTGCCCGCTCGAGACTGCGTGCGTCGGCATATGATCCACGAGTCAAACATCAGTGGCTGCTGCTTCGCCACTTGCTGGCTGACGTGCGCTTACCCTCCTTCTACGGTAGGCGGCGAGCGGCATGGCGGTCGACGGTATGGCAACGAAGCCACGTGGCTGGAAAATAAGAGGAAAGGACTCTGGCGTATCAATAATGGGAAGCAACTAAGCCAGGAGTTGCGCCTTCTTTGAACGAGGCGGAACGAGGCGCCCCGCTCACGTGATAATCCCGAGGTGCATCTCGCGTGTATACCAAATCGAAGGTCATAAAAGCTGGGCCTGGCGGCGTCGTGGCGCGGATAGCGTTGCGTGGCGACGCGTCAGCTGCTGCGGCTGCTACGACGCGGTGCTGCTGTGTTTGCTAAGCTGAGTAGCCTGCCTCAACATGCCTTCCAGTGCTGGACCTCGAGCAAGTGCCCCTTCTACCCTCATCAGGAACGCCTGAAGAGGCGGTTGCGTTTATCCGTCAGCGAGGCGCTCTGACCCTGGTCAATCCTGGCTTCCAGAGGCGAGGTGAGACGGGGCTCGGCGCACCTCGATCGATCTGCAAACATCCTCCAACGACGGGATCGTGCCCGTTTTTCCGATGCGAGCGCCCTTCCCTTGGGACTTGGAGATGTCCAGATGCATGACCGGCACCCGATCGGGCTTGATGTATTCGAAGCTGAGTGGCGCCATCAAAGTTGGCGGACGATTGAGCCTTCGATGTTGCGGTTACCTCTCGAACCAGGGTTTGAAGACGTTCAAATTCCGATGAAACCAAACTCACGTGAACGTAAACACCTGCATAGGGCTGCCGACCGCATCCTTGTCGCTGTGAAAATGGAGTGCAACGCCCGAGAGGTATTTCCGACCCAGGGCATCCCGAATGCCTTCCTGTCAAGAGGTGCGTTCGCGGTGATGAATGCTCAGTTGCCGTTGCCGCCGTCAACAGCTTGACGTGGCGGTACTGGTCAGAGCCTACACAGTACCGTAGCATCTGGTCGCCCACCGCACTGGCTCCTGCGCGGATGGTCGGCAGCTTTGCTGAACGGGGAGAACCGGGGAGAGCATGCCACTGCAGTGCCGAATCGGGAACCAGATTGCTGAAAGTGAGTGGAGGGGAGAAAACAAAAGAAAAAATTGAAAACTCAGGTTACCTGTCCATAAAGGACAGCACTAAACATCCACATCGAGGACGATGCCGCGCGCCGATACTCACAGGCAGTAGACGACGAGCCCGACGGCGAGGAGGAAACTCTCCCAAACTGCCGTTGTGCTATCAGTGAAACTGATGCTCTTCTGGTGAGCAAGACAACCGTCGACAGCATCAGCGCGTTACTTTGACGTCGGGTGGGGAAGGGAGGCGACAACGGGGCTGGCCTCACGGAATCGTGGATCATGATCGTCTTGGGTTGGTTGGTCGCTTGGATGTGAACAAAGGCAGGTCGGGTTGATCTCTTGCACCTGAACAGAGGTAGGTTGGATGGATGGCTCCTTAAGTACCATTTTTCCGCTCCCTGAAAACCCCAAACCCAGAGCGGGCAAGAGGAGAGAGGAGCCGCTGCTACCAGCCTTCAGCTAAAGGGCGAGAGGGTCGCCTAACGCGGCGCTCGACTGCCGCATGTACCGGTGCGCCGCCCCATGGCTGGCTACCAGCTTGGCCGTCCCATCGGATCGGGCCGAGCCGAGAAGGGCCGCGGCATGCTTCCGCAATGGCCGTTGCGGCGCCGGGTGGCCGGACTACTACTACTCCTTGGTAGCTTGGTCAACCAGCTGGATAGGGTGGTAGTAGGAGTCAGCGGATAGTTACAGCGGTAACACACAAGAGGATGCAGTCCAAGCCGTAAGGTCTCGAACTAGTCGATTCGGCAGGTCCGGCTACAGCCACTTGGCTATAGACAACCAAAAAAAAAAAAAGTTTCGGAAGCAGCCGAACCACCAAATGGGCCGTTGCAGAAGCCTTCACACTAGTACTCCGGTGCGACAGATGGGCATGGAAACGAGTTGGCATTCGGGAGACGAAAAAAGGGTACAGATGGTTACGATAAAGGGATGGTTTCGAGCAACGAGCGCATGCGAGCTGGTCATGCGCCAGTCAAATAAGCGATACAGAGGCCCTAGAAGCAAGGGCCCCGAAATCAACGGCACCTAGTTGATACGCTCGTACGACCAGATTCGGGCACTGCAAAAAGAAGAGGAACAGGAGCCAGTCAGTGATCGCGCACTTTTTCTCTCTCCCTATCGCCTCTCTGTCTTTTGGACGCCGCAATGGACGCCGCAACGGATCCCGACGCGCAAGGCATACTCACTTGAAATCACCGCTACCCGTCGCTAACAGGCCACCTGCCGGGCTAAGGTTGATGGCAATGACTGCGAAAGCAGAAAAGACAGGGAGGGGCACAAAAACGGCCATGGTCAGCGATCGCTGATGTCGTCCTCCGGTTCGCCACGTGCGCATCACGTACCAGAATTTTTGTGACCCTGCAGCACGAACTGTGTCTGGGCCGTCTTGGGGTCCCAAAATTGGACACCACGGTCCTTGGATCCCGACGCCACCCACTGACCGTCCGGGGAGCACGATACGGAGAGCACGTAGTCCTGGGGCAGTTCAAGAGTAAGTGGAGGGAGGGAGTGTAAGCGAGGCGACACAGAAAGCAGGCGGAAGACAGCGTCAGTATTCCATCGGGTCTCGTCAATCCAGGACGGGGAATGTTTGCGGTGCAGCTCGCGTCAGCCAGACGAGACTCACCTTATGGCCGAGGAACGTAGTCGCGCATGAGGCCGAGCCGCCTTTTTCGTCGGGCCTGCCGCCTTCCTGTGCAATCTTACTGGTACCGCTAAGGTCCCACAGCTTCAGCGTCTTGTCTAGGCTTCCGCTGATCAGGCTCTTGCCATCGGGAGCGAAGCTGACGCTGTAGATGCTGTCCTTGTGGCTCTTGAGCCGCTCGAGTTGTTGGCCTGTCTGCGTGTCCCAGACACGGACCAGCGTGTCGAGCGCGCCCGCGGCGACCAGCCGGTTGTCGGAGCTGATGCTGACGCTGGTGACGCCCGCTTCCGAGGGACCGTGCTCGAGACCGGGGCTGGTGTAGAGGGTGTGGAGCATTGCACCCGTCTCGACATCCCAGATGCGGACCGTCTTGTCCCCGGAACCTGAGGCGATTATGCGTCCATCCTTGGAGTAGTCGAGCGAGTAGATCTCCTGCTTGTGGCCGGAAAGGAGGTTCTTGACCTTCTTCTTTGCGATGTCCCAGATGCGGATCTGGCGATCCTCGGCACCCGTGGCGAGGCATTTGCCGTCGGGGCTGAAGCACACGCTGCGGATGTAGAGGTCGCCCTTGCTGTTGGCATTCTGGTCGGTCAGAACGCACGTCTTGGCACCCGTCTTGGTGTCGTAGATCTGGGCGCTTTTGTTGCACCCTGTCGCCAGGTACTTGCCATCGGCCGAGAACCGGACGCAGCAGACAACGCTGCGACGGGCGAAAAGCCATAAGTGGTGGAACGAAGCGAGATCGGATCAGTACCGCGAGCTTGTCGGCAGTAGAAGATTTCTGGGTCGAGAGGTATCGCCAAGGATGCTCTACACTCACCTCTCGTGCAGGAAGGTGTGGACCAGGTTGACGTCGAGCACCCGCTTGACCTTGGGGTTAAAGATGGCCAACCAGTCGCTCCCCTCCTTTTTGAGCTCGCGCGGCACATCGTCCGGATCCATGTCGCTTAGATTGGCGAGGCTGACGTTTCCCGCAGCGGCGCTATTGGCACCTGGAGAGACATTGCCGCTGTTGGCACCGGGAACCTCGCCGGGGCGCTCCGTTGGACCTCGCTCCCGATCGCGACCCTCGCGATGCGAAACCTCGCGGCTGTAGGAGGACGACGGCGGAAGCGGCGGTGGACCGTGAGGCGACTGCGCTGGTCCAGGGCCCATTCCCGGAGGGCCTATGGGATGAGAAATCACAAGAGCCGAAAGCGAGACGGGCGGTTTCAGTTTCAAGAGCGGCCCCATTGGAGAGCAACAGGTGAGCAAACGATAACCTAGGAATCGACCTGTAGCGTGGAGCTTTGCAACTCACCTCCGCGCTCGCGCTCTCTCTCCCATTTCTCGTCCCTCGGACCACGATCGCGATCCCTCTCCTCCTTTTTGATCCACCCGTCACGCTCGCGGTCCCGATCAAAACCCGGGCTCGGTGGTCCTCCGTGGTACGATCCCGGACCTCCTTCGACCCGCATCCTCTTCCCATCCTTCACGTTGCCGGGACCGGGTCGCACCGAGTCCCGCTCCCGGTCAAAGCCGTTCTGGCCGCGGCCGTAGGCGTCCGGAGCGCCAGGGCCGGAGGCACCGTTGCCGTTTGGCCCTCCAAAGATACCCGCACTCGAGCCGGCACCGGATCCCGAGGTCGGCGGGGCAGCTCCAGCAGAGGCAATCGGCGGAGGTCCGGTGGACCCGGATGTCGGTAAATGCGGGGGTCCACCGACGGGTCCGTTGGGAGGGGCGACGGCAGCGCCATGCTCCGCAGACAGTCCACGCGAATCCAGGATGCTCCTTAGCCTCTTCACCTCTTCCTCGTATCTGGAAGTGACACGCATGCGATGGCGAGAAAGGGATCGGGAAAGGTGGGAAAATGATCAGCTCACGACTCCAAAGCGAGAAGACTCGAGGCGGCCAACGCGATCGCGTTTTGTCTACTCACTGCTGGATGATCTGAGTATGCCGCTTTTCGAGCTCGTAGATGTGCGTCTGCATCAAAACCACCTCGTTCATCTGCTGTGAGACTGCGAGAGTGCAGAGCGACAGAGGCACGAAAGAACGGCTGTGTCAGTCGCACTGGCGCCTCGTAGGAAGTAGAAGGGCCGGATATGGGCAGAAATAGCCGCGGGCAAGACTCACTCCGATGCTCCATCTCGTCTCTTTGGGCCTTGAGCTGCGCTGCATCGTTGCCGAGGAGGTCGAATTCGTGCTTGACGAAGTCGAGCAGGTCGGCTAGGCGTGCAGAGCTGGCGTTCTGAGCCGCAGCGGCCGCAGCGGCGGCCGCGACCGAACCGGGGGGTCCACCCTGGGCGCCGGGAGGAGGGGCCGAAGCAGGCGCTCCAGGTCCCGCTGCTGGCGGCTGACCGGGGTGCTGGCCTTGTGCTGCTGCTGCTTGTGAGGATGGGACGCTGCCGCCAGCTGGCGGCGGACCACCGGGTTGTGACGCCTGCGAGGCTGCGTTTGGCACAATGGATCGGTGGTTGTACATGTTGGACATGGTTCAAGGGATCTCAGACTCCGATCTGTCGGAGCGCGACGGAGGGATACGATGCTTGAGTCGGTTG